>VZSF01006329.1:0-23069 GCA_013398295.1 Chionis minor
TTCTTCTTGGGCTGTGAAAGAATCCAAGGATAACCTCTACATGAGGTTGCTGTTAGTTTGCAAGGTCCAGCTGTGCAACAGGTGATTCTTTTTTCAAGAGGGGAAAAACAAAAAAGCAGCTCTTCTGCTTCTGGTCATGAAACCTGCACCAGCTCAGCTGTTATCAGGACCCAGGGTTATAAGGGGAGGGAGGTGTAGAACACAAAGGGCCATAGGAAGCCATGAGACCAACTTGGAAGGTTTATCTGAGGAGGAGGAGGAGACCTGAAGGCCTCACACTGTTGCTCTTTGTAGAAAGTGCCTAAGAACAAAAGGTCCAAACTTGAGTTTCCACATCCTTGCCTCTGGCATGGCTGGCTGCGGCCTTTTGGATGTCCCTCATGGTACCATGTTGTCTGGGCACGACGGGAAGGATGAGGGAGGTAAGTCAGCACCAGCATGGCAACCACAACTGAGGAGGAAGCAGGAAGAAGGCAGAGCAGTCTCACCTGTGGGCTGGCAGGCTCCTGCAGCTTGCCTGGCCATGGCGGGGCCATGGGTGGGCCGTGGCCAGCCAGGGCTGTCATGGAGAGGAGGAAGGCGAGGAGGAAGGGGATGGCAGTGGGGGGTGGTTGAGGTGCTGGTGGGGAGGGTCAGGACGTGAGATCCAGAGCTGCCTTCGGCTGGAAAGGTGATGAGGTGGGCACCTGCATGGCAGCAGAGGCCCCGCCGCCATCTTCCCCCGTAGAGGCCAGCAGTTTGCCAGTCCATCCTTGATCTCTTCCTCCGGCTCAGCGTTCTCTAAACAGTGGAAATGGGGCTGGACTGGCCTTGCCTTCCCTCCTCCTGCTGCTGGAGCCACCCCGGCCCCACAGACCACGGGTGCGTGCCAAGGCACTGCCCCAACACTACACCTGAGGTGGCGGCGCCACCATGGCGGAACCTTATGGAAGGCTCTGCAGCTCCGTCTCCCACTTCTGGGCAGCGCCAGGGACCGGAGTGGATTTCAGGTGGGCTGTGCCTTGTTCCCCCTGTTTCTGGCAGAGGTGTTTTGCGCTCCTGTGGGCCTGTGTCCCTCCCTCCTCCTGCGCCCCCCAGCCCTGTGCTTGGGCAGCCATGGAGCAGCACAGCCACGGCTGCGTCCGCAAGAGCTGTCCCAGTGCGTTCTGTTAACATGGCCAAATCCTACCCCTTCCTCTTGCTGGCATTTCGGCTGTTTCTGGGGTCAGTGATGAGAGGGTATGTCCTTGGTGGTTCTTCTAGTGGCTGGGGATGGTCCCTGTGCTCTGAGGCTGAGCAGCCCTTGGCCAGAGATCTCTGATCTCTCCAGAGTCCTTCAGCCGTACCTGCGTTACGGGGAAATACGGAACATCTTAACGACAACTGCAACTCCTGTGATTCAGCTGTGGGAATCCTGATTGATTTATGGCTGCACATTTGATTCCCCCCTCCTCCCCCTTGCATTTTAATCACATTTGATCTTTTTTTCAGCTTGTACCGTTTTCTTGGAAGAGCATTACTCTCCTCTGCCAAAGATAGGATCGGTGTAGCTGTGCCAGTATCAGTGCTGTGAGTGAAATGCAGTGCTCTGCCTTGCATTAATCCTTATCTTCATAACGTCTTTGCAGGAGACAAAGAAAAGAGCTTGTTGCCTGCAGACCTTTTCTCCAGGCCTTTCACAGAATCACAGAATGTTAGGGGTTGGAAGGGACCTCTGGAGATCATCTGGTCCAGTCCCCCTGCCAGAGCAGATCCAGCTACAGCAGGTTGCACAGGGTGGCGTCCAGGCGGGTTTTGAATGTCTCTAGTGTCGGAGACTCCACCACCTCTCTGGGCAGCCTGTTCCAGTGCTCTGCCACCCTCAGAGTAAAGAAATTCCTCCTCATGTTCAGATGGAACTTTCTATATTCAAGTTTTTACCCATTCCCTCTTGCCCTATCACTGGGCATCTACCTGCTACCTCATGGGCACATCCACTTTCACCTCCCCGTACTACAGAGTATGATCTAAAGTGCAGGCAGGCCCAGACCTTTGGAGCAGAGGACTCTCTGTGCCAGTCCCTTTATGGGCAAGGTGCTCAGTGGAGTGATCTGTTGGCATGTTGTTTTATGGCCACTTCATTGTGGGATCCAACGGATCCTATGGCAGTGCTGGAGCAAGTTGTGCTCCCTGCTTCATCCGTCCACCCTTCGATGTAATCCTCCCATCCCTCCCTTCCCACATGCTTCCTGAGTTAGCTCCGCAACACCCCACTCAGTCCCCTACTCTCTGAATGTCTCTGATGCTGGGAATTGCTGCTTCCAGCTGCTCCCCATAGACATGGGATGGTGCAGAAAAAACCTGCCACAGCTGAGCCAAATCAGGAATGAAAACTAGAGTGAGCAGCTCTGAAGTTGAGGACAAGGGCACCAGCTAAGCCTGCATAAACTACATGGCCTCCTTCTACTGGGAATTGAGGAGCCAAGCTGACTCTGTACTGGGGTTCACACCTAACGGTTGACATGAAAGGCCAGTCCCATGCTGGACACAGGGAGTTCTGGCTCAGCTCTTGTGCCATTTTGGGGGTGGGGTGCTATGACATCAGCTGGGCCATCACCCAAATGAGGGCTCAGAATGGTTCCTAGGAAATTTTAAAGCCCATGTGAAAGCTGATGCTCAAAACTAGGGATTCGACTTGAACTGCAAAGCTACGATTTTGGTTGATTTCCAGTAACCCCAAGCAGTGCTGTAAGTCCAGAAGGACACGAAAATAGCAAGGGACAGGAAAGCTCCAGGGTGGGTCTGAAACTGAGCTGTGACTTGCTTTCTCACCTTTGTCGCTTTGTGAGGCTGCTGTCAACAGCCAGGTCATCAGCTGGTGCCGACTTGCTTCTTTTTCTCTTGAACTCCTGCTGCACACTTGTGAGCAGAAGTTCCCCTGTGCTGCAGGCACTAACAAGCACAGTGCTGTGCCTGGCTCACCCATTCCTGGCAGTGACTCAGGTGCTCCATCACGGACAGCATGGCACGCTCTGCCTTGCCACGTACTCGTAAAAGTAAAGGTGCAGTCGCTCTGACGATGAAAGGAGACAGATCTCTTCTCTGGCAGTACGTTAGCCTCATGACTACTCCTAACTGCTTTTACTCGTCAGTCCATCAATCTATATTGTATCTGTATGTATTCACAATGGAAGTATACCTGTGTCACACCCCACTCAGACCCACTCGGAAGACAAAGGGGGGGGCCATGACTCAGATTCGCAAATCCCCAGCTGTGTGGACTAAGGGGAGACAATTCTCAAGGTCCGCACACAAACTTTATTAGCTTAACTAGGTCCGTGACAATTGGTTCAGTAGATGACAAATTATGGCAAGCAGAAAAGTACACCTTGCATTACTTAACAGACATACCACAGGTTATGGTAGGCAACACTTGACAATGGGTATGCCATGAACTATGGCAAACAGTACAGTAAGCCTTGCATCAATTTGCTAACGTTAAGACGAAAGCGAGAAAGAGAGAGAGAGAGATCCCTGGTCCTGGTTCCAGCGTTGGTCCAGCCAACAGGGGGTGGGTGCTGTCTCTGGTTCATAGGAACGCTCTTCTGTGTATCCCCTGAAGATATTATTCCACTGCCAACTAGGGGCACGTATCTTCCCCTTTTATGTTTGCCTTACCAGATGACCCACCCCACTTTACATGGACAGTTTTGTCTCAGATTTCCCGCCTTTCCAGGTGCTAGGAAGCATGATTTGGGTGGGGGCACAGGCGCATTTACCAGACAATGAGGTCACAAGTTGAGCAGACCCATTTGGCGTTCAAATGGCTTCCTGCCTCCTGTGCTACACCAGAGACAAGCAGGCGCCAGCCCCAATCTCTGTGTGAGGCCTGCATCATGCAAACTCTATCTTGTCTGCCCGCACCGCTACAGCTTCATTTCACGGTACTTTTGAGTGTTTTGAGACATTCAGAAAGGTTCAGAAGGCCGCCATCTCCGCTTCCCCAGTCTTAGTTCTGGGAAGTCTACAAGTCGTCTCTCACAACCTGCTGTATTTCAAATGCAGCTAAAAGATAGAGTGCACCGAGTCTAATATTGGGTTTTCCATGCAACAGCTCTCTCGTGCGTAAAAGTAGTCTGGAGAGACCCCAAGGAGTGAAGCTGAAGAAGCGCTAATTCTTTGTGATTTCAGGTAAGTATGAACAAATAATGAGCTGTTTCCTTGCCCTGCACCTCAGCAGTGGTCTGATAGAAACTTGAGGTATTTCTCTGTCCTCGGACAAGGTCAGAAGCTAGGAGGACATGGTCCTGAGCAACCTGCTCTAGGCGACTCTGCTTTGAGCAGGGGCATTGGTCGGATGATCTCCAGAGGTGCCTTCCAACCCCAAACCTTCTGTGATTTTGTGACTAGAAAGAGCCTGACCTGAGGCCTGGAGAGCTCCACTGATGAAAAGGCTTGGAATAGCTTAAGGTGCTTTCCAAAGAGCTTCCCCAGTGTTGGCATCTTTTGAACCTGTCCATGGTGCTTGGAAGGATTTGTGGAGGGGAGAGGGGCCTGGGAAGCTACAGAGCAATAGGCCTGACATCTGTCGCAAGCAACTGAGTAGAAACTGCACTAAATCCTAAACTTAGTGGCTGTATGGATAAAGGTAGTATTTTTGGAATGTGTGATCATGTCTTGTGCCAGCTGCCATCAAGTACAGGGACAAGGAGGAACTCTATTATAAAATGAGGGACACCTGAATTTGGACAAGTCATCCAGTGAAGTATCTGGCATAAGAAGGAGTATTCCCAAATGGATGATTAAATTAATGGATCAAAAGAGTGTGTGTTCAAAGGAGCATTTGGCACTGAAGTCTTGGGGTGGGAGGAGGCAGCTCTGTGAAACTATCAGCTCAGTTCTCATGGCAGCCACCCAAGTAGTGTGAGCACTGAGGATTCTTAGCAAAGGGGTAGAAAACAAAACAGCAACTGGTTTCCTGCCACAGTATAAAGCTTAATGTATAGCAATAATGGCATTTTGGCTTCCTTCTTTTGATTTTTTGGATGTTTTCTGATTTATTTCTAATTAGATGGGTCTTCACAGCACAGCTGCGTGACCCTTATTCCAGCCACTGTTTTAGCTGAATGTATGATGTCACATCCTCCCTGATCTGTTTGCTTTCTCCATGTGTTCAGACTCCATCTTTCACAATTTCGTTTCAGAAAAAGGAAGTGCCAGACCGTAGAGTTATAGGCTCTCTCAGAGACACTAACCTCTTGAAAATCTTGTCCAGCTGAGCAGTGACTTCTGTGGTGTCTTGAAAGCAGGGACAGGTGAGTACTATTTGCAGTTTCTTTGCAATTTCAGAGGAAGGTAGAGAACCAGACTTCCTGCGTTTGTTTTGCGAAATAAAATTGACCGGCTAATGCAGCATCTAAAATGTCCTCTTATCTGCTACAAAAGCAGAAAAGTATTTCTAAATATATAGAAGTGTGATTGCAGTAGAATTTCCTCCTCTAAAAATATGCATGTAACCTTGAAGCTCTCTCACTGTTAGATTAGAGCTGTGCTTTTCTGCCTTCTCTACAGTAAAGACTCTGTCCTCTCAAGCCTGTCCCTGTTTCTCTTCTACAGCTCACCAAGCTAAAAATGATTTACAGGATTCAACAAGCTGCGGTGGGGAGGGAGGGAGAAATAGATACGTAGAAAGCAGAGTGGGGTCTTTTTCACTGCCTGTAACACCTGCAGCACATGCTGGCGTTTCTCGGCAGCAGAAGAAATTGTTCTGGGAATCCCGAGCTGATGATTTGTGTATTGGGTGCCTCTCCTTTGTCCACCAAGCCCCAGTGCCTAGTGGAGAGTGGTGGCTCTGCGCTGCTGCATTTGGAAACCTCTCAGTGTGGATGACAGGTCATTTTCTGGCTACATGGACAGTTTAATATGTGACCATGTTGCAGTAAGCAGGGGTGAATGACAAATGGCATTGTGCCCTCTGGGTTCTGTGTCCTGTTCCCTGTCTGTTTGGTTACAGATTAAAGCTTTTGATGTTTCCTGAAGCTCTCTGTTCTGGAGCCTGGGGATTTGGAGATGGAGGAGAGGGAGGCAGAAGAAATAGAATTATTTAGGTTGGAAAAGACCTTTAAGATCACCAAGTCCAACTATAAACCTAAGACTGCCATGTCCACTACTAAACCATGTCCCTAAGTGCTACTTCCACATGTCTTTTAAATACCTCAAGGAACGGAGACTCAACCACTTCCCTGGGCAGCCTGTTCCAATGCTTGGCAAGCTTTTCAGTGAATAAATTTTTCCTAATATCCAATCTAAATCTCCCCTGGCACAGCTTGAGGTTGTTCCCTCTCATCCTAAATGCCACAATCCTCCCTGCTGCTTCTTCATGTGCTTTTGCGCATTGACCTTTGGGGCCTCAGTGATGGGCCCAGGAGGTGCTTGTTCTGCTGTCCTTTCCTTTAAAGGGAGGCAAAGGCTGATGCTCATGCTGAGAACGTAGCTAAAATTACTTCTCTTTTTCTTACTGCCTTGATAATAATCTCTTACTCTCCATCCCTCCCTTTTGCAGGTGGAAGAGAGGAAATAAGGGTAGAATAGAGGGGAGATTGCATGCCCATCATCAGGTGATTCCACCGGCAGAGCTGAGCAGGTCACAGTTAGCATAACCTTTGCATCCTGTGTTGGTGACAGTTGGGTTAGCCAGCACCATCTACCTGAGGAGCCAGAAGTGAGGACTTGGCAGGGGAGTGGGGTTAGGAAGCAGTCTTGAAAGTCTTTTTACCTAGGCAGCTCTTGTCCTTATTGTCTGCATCCGCCTCCAAAGTTGCCTTGTATCAATTCCCCTCCCACTATCCATCCATTCTGCTATTCTACAGTGCCATGAAAAATGAGCCAGGCTCTCTGCAGGGGCAGGTGGTTGATTTTGAAAGGCAGCAACTGCTCATTCAACAGCCTGGGAGACTGAGGCCTCTTGACAGCAACTGATGACAGCACTGGCATTTTAGTACTGTGTTTGGTTTTGGAGAAGGACAGGTTGTGTATCAGGAGAAAAAACTCTCAGCAAGGCAGCAGTTCCACACAATGCCTATTGACAGAGCTCCAGGAATAATAATAAGGAGCATTCCTATTTCCTCATCCTAGGGTATTTTGCATATATGCCTCATGTCCAAAATGGCCTGAAATTGTAGAAGCTGATAGATGAAGTTGCTAATGCTGTTCCCAGCTTTTGTTGTGCCCCACCAGGAAGGTATGCCATTTGTGTCTCAAATGCTGTATACCCTTCCAAGCAGCATGCAAAACTGACATGGACAGTATACATGGATAGATTGAGGATCAGTCTTGGTTTGTGATATATGGAAAGGAAGTCTCATCCTTATTTTGTGTTTGAAAGAGAGGGATCCAAAGATGGGCAGTAGTTTCTGATGTGGGATCTGAAGGTCCTGTGGGAAAACAGAGAAGCCAGCAGACTGTTTTGGAAGTGACCAAAAGACATAACTTAAGTCTGCTGCCCTAAGGTGAAGGAAGGAGAGTTCTGCTCCGCTGTGGCACTGTCCCAAGGCTCACGGTCTCCTGCCTTGCCTGTCAGTGTGTTTTTCTTCTTTCCTCCCCTTCAGATCACGACGGTTGGCTTGGGAGAGCAGGCTCTGACAGGAGCGAGACTGCCCAGGATGTCCAGCTGCCTGCTAAAACTGACCACAGTGGTGCTAAGCCACAGGCTCAGGGCTCTCTTTATCCTCACCGTTTCGTTTGTGTTCTTTGCCTCTGCCATGTTCTTCTGGAGAACTGGGGAGGATGCTAAGGGTCAGCTCTCCAACTTGCCTGCACAAAGCAGGTGTGAACCGTTTTTGCCTTACCCTCCTCATCCCACTGCTGGTGGGTCCCCTCCTTCCCCAGGGGATGTGTTTTTTGTGGAGACCTCGGAGCAAACTAGCCCCAGCTACCTGTTCACATGCTCTGTGGAGTCAGCAGCCAGGACACACCCTGGGACAAGGGTGGTGGTGCTCATGAAAGGTTTGGCAAATGGGAATGCCTCATTACCCAACCACTGGGCATTCTCATTGCTGAGCTGCTTCCCCAATGTGGAAATCCGCCACCTGGACGTGGTAGAGCTTTTCTCAGGGACACCTCTGGCAAAGTGGTACTTGCAGCCTGATCACCAGAAGGAACCTTATTTCCTGCCTGTCCTGTCTGATGCCTGCAGAATTACCATCATGTGGAAATTTGGTGGCATCTACCTGGACACAGACTTCATTGTGCTTAAGAACTTAAAGAACCTCACCAATGCCCTCGGTATCCAGTCTCAGGATGTACTGAATGGGGCCTTTCTGTCCTTTACACCCAAGCACAAGTTCATGGAGCTTTGCATGCAGGACTTTGTGGAAAACTACAATGGCTGGGTCTGGGCGCACCAGGGCCCAGAACTCTTAACGCGTGTCTTCAAGAAGTGGTGCTCCATCAGTAATATCCAGGACAACATGAGCTGCAAAGGGGTGCATGCTCTTCCCCCAGAAGCTGTTTATCCGATTCGCTGGGAGGACTGGAAAAAGTTGTTTGAAGCTGTCAGCTCTTCGGAGCTTCACAAGCTCCTTAAGAACAGCTACGCGGTGCACATATGGAACAAACTGAGCCACGGGACAAGGCTAGAGATCACGTCCCAGGCTTTGCTGGCTCAGCTGTATTCTCAGTTCTGCCCTGCCACATATGCAAAGATGAAGAAGGACTCTGAAGAGCAGCCAAGGCCTGCAGTTCCCCAACCTGAAGGAAACTGAGTGCCTTTCACCTTCCACAGAGTTGGTTTCTAGCCCACAGAGCAGGTATTCTGTGTGACAACTCAGTGATTTTGTACAATTTCCGATATCTGCCTCAGGTCCCAAGTACTTCAAATGTACACCAGAACCGGAGTCTGGACTCTCTCTTGTTGTCCTTCAGTAGCCCTTGATGCTACAGGGAAGGGTGAACCTGTTCATCGGTGCCTATCAGTTGCTCCTCTATTGCTGTTGTCTCAACTCCTCCTCCTGTATATGAGGCCTGAAAAGCCTCTCGTGTAACTTCAGCAGCTGTAGGAACCCTTTGTTTGGTCCCTGTAATGTTTCTGAGTGTGTAAATAAATGCCAGTGAGTGCTACAGGACACAGTTTATTGGAGCTTAGGACCAAATTGCCCATGTAGTGAAGATTCTTATGGCTGTGAAGCATATGGAGAATATCTGAAAATTGCTTTAAGAAACGGAAAACATTTTAAGTCCCTGTGTGGCTCAGTGTAATGTTTTTCTTGCTTTCCAAAGTACCCTATCTCAAGTGATCTTTCCACTGTTTTACATTCCACAGCGATACACCAAATTTCTCATCCTCTTCAAGAAAAGAAATAGCCAAAAGCAGTTCTTTTACCAGTGTGACTAAGGATCCCTGCTATGTTGAAGAAATTCTTGTGGGGTATGCCTATCAGTCCTTGTCCCACTCTGAAAGTCTCAGCATCTACGCTTTTCTGTGTTGTTGTGAGAAGGAAAAGCATTACCTTCCTGTCACTGGAGTATTGAACACACTGTGGAAGAACAGGGGCAGACACATCCACATCAGCAGAAGGACCAGTGCCCAGGTCCAGGACAAGGAGCTGTGTCCCCAGTGACATCTTATTGTCACTGGGGATCTAGGCAATGGATTATGCAGGGTCATTCCTCTAACCCTAATGCAGATTGCACAAGCATGTAAGTGACTGCGGGCATCACTGCCCGTAATGGGAACACAGGTGCCTATACCATGGACTTCTAAAGCTAGGTGAGATAAAGCCAACTGTTGCTTCTAGAAGACGTGGGCAAAGCTGATGCTGTGATAGACCTGCTGTTGGTCTGATGACCATTCTCACATCTGAATGTGTTTCCTGTGTGTCCAGGGCATTGTAATTGTAAAAATGCATTTGAAATCAATCTCTTATGAAATGAGGAGAGGAGAAAAAAAACTACTGTGATTCTGCTCGTGCCAAATCAAAGTTCCTGTCTGGAAGGCAAAATGTAAGCAATGTGTGGTTATTGTTCTTTCAGATATGCAGTAACTAACAAATACGAGAAGTACTACTTTTAATATATCCTTTTCCTTTATCTGCTGAAAAGTACAGTGTTATCATGCACGATGGAAGGCTGATGTAAGTTTGATCCAGCCTTTAATATGAGTGAGCAGCAGTATGTTTCAAGGTTTGTCAGACACTGAGCCACGACACGGCAGTGATTAAACACTCTATTGCAGACCAAAAGTGAGTCATCATTTTTTACTCAAGTTCTATGAAACAGCACATCAACTTACTCTGCCATCCAGTCCTGTGTACTGCCTGCAATAAAAGATTGCCTGATCGCTCTAACTAAAAGTCTTCACTATTGTTGCTGAGGAGTACTGGATATGCTGTGCCAATGTGTCGCCCATGGCGGCAAACAACCATCTGTAGCTCATATTCCTCTATCTTCACTGTTTCACGTGTGACTCTTTCTTCAGCCAGCAGGAAAATTACGGTGTAAAGGGCAAATTCAAACTCCGGGCTGACTCCAATAAAGGTGCTTCCAATTGGCTTGACTGAGCCCTTCCAGCTGAACTGGATGCTCAAAACTTGGTCATCTTTGTCAGGCTGAAAGCATAAACAAAACAACAGAATAATCTTCAACACAGCTGTGACCAGACAGATACATTATCTGACTCCAGATTTTTGAGAGCATTACAAGATACAGTCGTCCTTGCTGTGCCACAGTACTATAGCTGGAGCACAGCCTTTTCCCTGTCCTCTAGAGCATACATAATCATTTATCTCAATTAAGCTTCAGCAGTGCTGCGATTCTGTAAACACCAGCACTACTTTTTAAAACAGGTTTTGCAAAAAAAGAAGCTGGTCTTGAGGGCATGCTAGTATTCCTTCTGCTCATATACACCTGGGCAATTTAGGTTCAGAACAGCTGAGCCTATGACTACTTCGTTGTGCCTCAATTCATTACCACAGCTTTTATCTCTTGATCCATTTGTCATATTTGCAAAGGCACCCTGCTTGTTCTCACCCTGGTTTTGTTCTTCCGAGCGACGTATCCCTTGTAGTCAATTTGGTTGCGCTTTTCCTGAAGGTAAAATTGCACCCAGTTGTGCAAACCTAGGATCTGTTTACCACGCCTTGTCTCTCCCACAAAAACATGTTCAAAACCACAAGAATCAGGTCTGTAATAAACCAAAGAATAATATGTAGGTCTTTTATGTGTTTAAATAGTTCAAACTGGCAGATGTAAAATGCAAGAATATGCACAAGCTTTCTTAGGTTGATTTGTGAGCAGTTATTTGTCTGGCTTTCTTGGGGTTTCTTTCTTAATTTGCACAGAACTTGCAAGGAAATCAAGCCACAAAGTCTAAATTTGTGTTTGATGATGAGGGTTGCTAGTAAATGCCACAGATGCATCACTGCTGCTTATCCAGATTTTAGCAAGGCTTCTGACACTGTCTCCTGTAACAGAATCATGGACAAACTGATGAAGTACAGGTTAGAAAAGTGGATGATGTGGTAGGCTGAAAAGTCAATGAATGCCTGCTGTTGAAGGCCTGTGATTAGGGACACAAAGCGCAGCTGAAGGTAATTCACCAGTACTGTACCCCAAGGGTTGATACTGTTAGTATCTGATCAGTAAGTCTTTAAACATGATCTGTGCGGGAGCAATGAACACCTCATTTAGGCCATACTCTGAGGCTGTCTTCCAGTTCTGTGTGTAACAGATGGCACTCGGGCTTACATTTACCTAAGTCAGAATAGCGTAGAGATTATCAGGAGCCATATCCAGCAAACATACCTGTCTCCTTCTTTCCTGGCATAGAGCTGGAACCAGATGTCATAGAGCTGATATTTGAAATCGGCAAGCTTTGGCTTTGCTAGGTTTTTTTTAAGCAGATACTCATGAGCTAGCTGAAGGACAGAAAACCAAGATATATACACAGTTTACTTATTAATTCAGTGTTTTCGGCAACTGAAAAAGATCTGTGTTACTCACTTTCATGACTTCTGTCGCTAAGATAGCATCAAGAAAACAATTGTTTTCAACTATTTCTTCTGGAGTCACTACTTCTGCTATGCCAGTTGATGTCTCATAGTTGTCTAATAAGGAAATAAAGGCTGTGGAAAAAGAGAAAATTTCAGCATGCTTATTCTGATGAGCAGGCCATATGCCTAATCGTACCTGTGATCCAGACATTAAAGTGCGCCGCCATGAAAAGATGCCGTATAATATGCCTTGACAGCCCTTAGAGAAAGCCATTCCTTTATATGTCAGATTTCATTGTCATGTACACTGCTGCGTGTAGGTCTGGAGATGACTCTGACCAGACCACTGCTGTACTTTTTGTAAGATAAACAGCTTCCGACTGAGCTTCCTTACGAAACCAAGGGCTGAAGCAATAATGACCTTCTAGTGAAACAAATCACAGCTGACCACCAAAATTACAGACATAGGCTTATGAACTTGAGGTATGCTGGCTTTGTGGGCATTACTTCAGTTGAGGAATAATACAACGTAAGCCTAGATGAGATGGCTTGAGCTTGAGCGCATGGCCAGAGTGGATAGGTTCATTTTCTCCTTTGCACCCCTTTTGCCAACTGCTCCCTCCCATCACTTCAGCTACTTGTGCTCTGACACTCAGTGGACTTTGGGGCTGATTCAGCACACCAAGCTGACAGAAAAATACTTGAGGTCAAAAACCTAAGTCATTTTCTGACAGTTTAGTGAGCTGAAGGGACTCAGCGTAGGGTTCAATGAGTACCAGAGCTGCCCTCACTAGACACAGGACTGTGTGTCTCAGAGAGGAGTCAAGTGAACAGAGAAAAATTATGTTCCCCAATGTGCCGGCTGTTTGATCAGCTTAATGTAACTCTATCCGGGGAAAAGAAAAATCAGGAAAGGAAACATATATTCATAGACATGCTTGAAGGATAGCCCCTGATAGAAAAGCAAGAAGTAGCTGTGGACCTAGTGCTATCAGAAAGGACTAAAAGCTGTGAACAAAGGAGGAAAGATGACTCTGGCATCTTTTTCAATACATGGAATAACATCAAAGCAATGACAAGAGCCTCATCGATTTCACTTTGTAGTGGAAGAACCACAGAGAAATTCAGGTTTTGGCTACTGCACAAAAGGGTGTTCTTCCTGAGGCTGAGGATTTAGGTAACCTCTATGCAAGTGTTGTGGCAACCACTTTCAAATTACATGCGGTCTAATGATCCTCACCCACATGCAAATTATATATGATGTTATATTTTAAGCAAACACATAATAACCAACACACACTCTTCATGTCACTTCCACCATTAACAAAAGAAAGGGTCTCACTTGCAAAAGTTTTTATGCTCTTCAGGCGTTCCTCATTTACGTTGTGAAACAGATGTCTGGCTGCGTTGTCCTGAACAGTGTTGTCACCTTGCTGGGCAGCACCTGCTTTTCCCTAGGAGAAACACCAGAGTTAAACAGTGAAAAAAGTAAGATGCCCTTTAGAGGAGACGGTGCCTGTCTTTATAGTGATCGAAACAAAACCCATAATGCTACCAGGATTCTTTGTTATGAATGGTCTTCCTATGAAAAAAGACATTACAGAAGAACTGCCAGCATAAAGAAAAAAGATGTAATCTCTGACACCGTAAGAGCCGGAATTTTCTCTGTTGACTCATTTTCAGACATGATTGTGATGACGTCTGTGACAGCTCAGTTCTGATCAGTAGCCAGCTGTGCTACTATACATCACAAATGATAAAGAGAAGTAATATAGTGCCAAGGCTCCCTCCCACCACAAATAAATGAAAGGGAGATCTGGGCACCTTCCTTCTCTGTTCTTTTGTAACCCACAGACCCACTGCATATAGTTTATGAGGCCATGCAGTGCAGCAGAGGGGTTGTTCCCCTCCAGAGTCCCTACTGCCCAAGCTAGCCAGTCTAATTCTCCTCTCCTCCGTGATAATGCTTGAGCAATCCAACTCCTGAGTAGGATCCCCCAGGCTCAGCCTTTGTGTTCTCTTTCTGACTTCATGACTGCAGCCCCAGCCATTGCCCCAGTGTCAGGGAGATGCTGAAATAGTTCTGTGCAGCTCCACCAGCTGTGGACTGGTGCATCCTGGTGCTCTGAAATTTTCAAAGACTTCTGGTTGGCCACATTTAAGGGCATTTTCATCAATGTTACTAATGAGCACATCCAAAATTGAAAGGAGGCTTTCCTGACAATTCTCAAATTTCTGTTACAAAAAGGGTATTCTCAAGGAAAGAGTAGAAAAGATGAGTAGCAGTTTGTTAACATGGGTGAAGGGTGACTAGAGACTTGTTCTGAGAAATGGAGAAACTATATGGGAAAAATTTTCCCCACACACATTTTGGGCTGAGGTAGGTACCCCTTTTTCAAGTTTATCAGCAACAGGAAATGATAACTTATAATATGAAGCAATGTTGAAATAGGGTTTGAGCACTTGTGTGAGTACAAAATGGGATAGTGAATATTCAGTGGCCTGCTGCAATTTGTGGCCAAAACACATGGTCATGTTTGTGCTACGCTGAGTTGGCAAGGAGTGAAATGGCTGCTCATCAAATCTGATACTCACTCCTCCCTCACAGTTCCCTGAGACTGGTAGAAACAACCCTGAAACCCTCCTCACCCACAGCTCTGTGCCACTCCTAACTCTCCAGCAGAGACCCAGGAATTCCTCAAATTCCTTCCTTATTCCCCCAAGAATGACTTGGGACCTATCTTCCCTTCTCCCTCACTGCAAGTCACCCAGACCATACGCACAAGCAGTCATACACATACAGAAAAATCCAGGGTGGAAGGGACCTCAGGACATCTCTAGTCCTGCTTGAAGTACGGTCAACGCTGAATTCAGACTATATTGCTCAGGGTGTCGTCTTGTCAGGTCTTGAAAACCCTCCGGAGAAATGGAGATTTCACAGCCTCTGTGGTCATCCTTTTCTGGTTTTATTTGTCCTCGTTCAATTTCGTGATGTTCCTTCCCCAGCCTATTCCTCCAGCTTGCCTAGGTCCAGCTGAAGAGAAGCCCTGCACTTGAGTATACCAACTTCATCACCACAGTATACTGTCACCTGCAAAACTGGAGAGGTTGCACTGCATTTCCTCCTCCAGACCACTGATAAAGATATTAAATGTTATGCGACCCAGACAGACATCTGAGAGACTCCACTTGTAACCAGCATCCAGGTATTGTGGACCATTATTGTGTTCTCTGTACTGTTCCATCTCCTAAGTGATTCTTCATCATTAGGAAATCCTGCCTGTGCTATTAGTGGAAATGACAAAGCACAGGCAACTATTTTAGCAAAAGGGAGTTTTGCAGACACCTTTTCCTGCAGTACCATACTGCCCTTAATCCTCATGGGACTTAGCAATTGGTTACCTGCAAATCAATTGTGTAGTCTTTCCCAGGCATGAGGCGGTTAATATCCGCATCCCACATCTCATTGAAAAGTTTCGAAAGTTCATGATTTAAGGCCTTCCTGTCAAGAAATCCAGAGAAATACACGTTAAAAAAAAGACACATGCTGTTATTTCTGCAAGTCACTTCCAGGGTCTTCTAATGTCACTCTGTTCTGGATACTAGCTTGTCATAAGGAGAGCTTTCTCTTCTCCCCACACCTTCCTGTCAGTGCTGCTTTAAAAAAAACATACCGTTTACAGTTCATGTTCATATCTAAAGAATGCAGGTAACCTGTAAGGAAACTTAAGCCTTCCCTGAGGTTATTTTAGAATATATTTTAACAAAGTTCTTGTTAAAAAGCCTTCCTGCAGTTTTTCACGCACTGAAATAAAAATGAAGGTGGTAGTGTTTCATTCGGAAGGATTCTATGTACAAACCAGAGGCAAGCAGGAGATTATTATCAGTGTGCAGCAATCCTAAACAACAAAACAGGAAGCAAAGAATTCTTTCTATGATGGTTTTCTAGCAGCAGTCTTATATACACTCTTCCTAGCTTTTTTCCCTGCAAGACTCCACACTAGAGATGCTTTCCTTTGCCCATATGCGTGGTTATCCTAGCATAAAGTTAGCGTGATGAAGGATGACTAAAAATCTAAACACATGGTCTGTATACTATAAAATCCTCTTAGGCATCGATCTCTGATGCACAAACAAACCTACCCAGGCTGGTCCTTTCCCCATTTTAATGGAGTTTTGTCCTACATAGTAGTGTATAGTTTTCAGAACTCCATCCATCCATCCATCCATCCATCCATCCATCCATCCATCCATCCATCCATCCATCCACAAGATCTAGGAAGGGTTGCTATTGTGATGAACCATCCAACTGAGAGTTGAACTAATCAGTTACAAACCAGCACATGCATCCAAGCCCAGAGAAAAACTGCTTGATAATTTTGAATTTCTCCTCCAAAGCAGATGTTCCCAAGAAAAGTGCAGAGATTTGTCAACAATGGGCACATATTTCACACAGCCATTTGAGCAACTTGCCAGGATTTTGCCATCAGTTGTCCCAGTCTGAACCAAGGCACCCTCACGCCCTACTCTGAACCTCCTGATTACTGTTATGTCTTCTCCTTCTATTCTGTCCAGGATGGAGATACTCACTGCATCCTCCAAATTCCAAGCTCTCTAGCAGAAAGAGCGAATAAATATTGTGCTAAGGTCACGGTCAGTCTTCTGACATGGCAGCCTTGATATGAGGTAGCCAGGAAGAGCAAAAAGTCAGCCAGGCGGCCACCTGCCCCATTGTTTGCAGGGAGGGAATAGAAGTCATAGCAGAAAAAAAGAGGGTATTAATCAAATGGTGGGAGAACAGTCTAGAAGCAGTACAGCAAGATTTTATGTGCCTTCTGCTGTCCTGGAGTGCACTTCATGGCTGGCTCAGAAACTGCTGGTGTAAGCTCTGTATTGAAGGAAACAGAAAGTAGCAAACTAATGCCTGGAGAACTAGGACTTCTTTTCACATTATTGAGCAATACTTTTTCTCCAGAATTGTCAGCGTAACTGTGGGATGGAGCTTATGCAGCCTAAGGTTAAAATGCTGAAAAGTGTAAGCAATCCACGCTTAACTCCTTGGGAGCTTGTTGCCGAAAGGAATTTATATCCCTGACTTAAGAGCCAAAAGCAGACAATTCACATTAATGCACCAGAGCAGCTGCTGCAGCTGAAGAGCGTAAAGAACATATATGATATTCATATTGTATTCAGCATTATTTAGAGTAGGGAAAGCAACTTCCTACAGAAGGGCAGGGCAGACAACTGGAACTACTTTGGCTGCCACACCTCAGCCTGCCTGCAGCTGGGAATCTGAGCCATCACCTACCTCAGCTACGCTGGAGGCACTGACAACCCGTTTTCGCTCGGGCGCTGTGATACTTTGAGATCATTGTTGATGGGAAATCTACAAGATCACTTGAATTTTGAACTGGGCTTGAATAGGTGTCAATACTTGAAAGAAGGAAAAGAACTAAAAACTCTATTATATGGGAGTCAAAGTATATGTTTGTGGCTAGCATTGAACATGAATATGAAGGAAGATTTTTGCTTGGAAGAAGCATGGATACTTGCGCGGATCTTAGAGTGGAGCAGAAGGAGGCTGTCACAGAGGAGCCATATCCAGCCCTCGCCCAAACCCGAGGCTGTGCTTATAGAGCAGAAGCGTGACTTGTGGCATCACATTATCCATACCGGCTGCGCAGCCCAAACGAGGCACCTGCTCGACTACACGGGGAGTTAGCCTCATGGCATAGCACAGAAGACACCAACCGCAGCATTTTTATTTATTTTCAGCTATACCTTTGCAGTCTTTCTAGAATCTTAAGAAGAGCAATTCCTTCTCAGAAATGCTTACAAATAAACATTAAACAGAAGACTGTGCATCTCACCAGCTCAGCTGAAGTCCCAAGAACAGGATTGACAAGTTCACAGAACAGTACTGGAGACGTTTTTCAAACTTCAAGTTTACATTCATGTTACCTTGGCCTGACCTAATGTTATTGGATCGCTTTTCTCCTGCTGTCTACTCCTCTGCATCAGCTTATCCCATTTGTTTGCATACCACCATATTATGCTTAATACAGTTTTTACTTTGGAAGTAACTACCAGTAGCGGACAGAAGTCTGCTGTCTGTTGAACATCCAAGGTATGTGAAATATTAAGGGGCATGTCAATTGGTGGGGGTTTTTTTAATATTTGTTCCATATATATAGTATTTTATATGCATATATTTTAGTATGTATGTTTTTTTGTAAGAGTCACCTACACAGGAGATCTGTCATCCCTTCCATATCTACTGCTTGTTCCTGGTCTGCTCTTGGTAGATTTGCCCTGTGTTTATAAAGGACTGTAGGGCTCTGTTTGATCTTGCCTCCTCTAGGAATGTTATGGAATATTGCATGAGCTCATGGAGGCAAGTTCAAGGTGTCTGCTCAGGAGAGCAAGAGCGTACCTAGAGATTTCAATCTTCATATTTATTTAATAGATATACTACTAAATGTATTCTTGCATTCAGAAAATGTGTCCTGAAAGTCTTAAATCACTTAATTTTATAAAAGAAAAGCCTTTTCTGTCTATTTCTCTGCTGGGTGCTACCACAATGTCATTGTGGACTTTTCCTCTCCTTTCTGTCGTTCCTGTAGTTTCAAAACAGAGCACCTCTACACATTGTAACTGAAGATTAGAATAAAGAAAAATATATGCCTGCCAAAGCAAAGAACTTGTTTAGCAACTTACATAGTCATCCTGTAAAAACTCTTTCTGGACAGTATTTCTTTAAAAAAGGTCCGTGAACTTAGATTATGCATATGAGGTGAGACAACTTCAAAGAGAAGAAGCCCAACACCTTCATGCAAATCCATGACACATAGCATTTAGGTAAGGTTTGCCTGAAAAAGAGTATTACATATTTACTCTCTAGTTTTCAATACGATTGCATGTATGACTCAAACCAGAGATTTTCATCATTAATTCTTAGTCCCCTCCCTATAGTGAAATCTCTCAGTTGTTAAGACTTATGCTTTCACATAGAATAAATTATTTCTGTGCAAGAAGTCTGTCCAGTTGGATTTTGTCCAGTTGGAGTCTTGCTTGGATGTGCTTACGTGCATAAAGCACTACCCCAATAATAATAACGCTTAGTCTGCACTTGTAAGAGCTGAGAAAATTCTGGGGCTCCGCAATAGTATCTCTAATGCACCAGCAGTGCAGCTAGAGCAAAAGAATTTAACAGCTCCATTTTATTACAGCTTTCAAGCAAAACATTCACATGGTGTGCCTCTTTTTCCAATTTTTTCCATATTTTCTTGTATGAAACCTTCATTCTGTCCAAAACAATGCCCCAAGAAGAAGTCATTTATTGCTATAAATCAGAAATTACTCAAGACGTGAAGATAATTAAAGGGTCAGTGGCGAATCATGTGAGCAAGTCAACAGTGTCAAAGCAAGAAAAACATGTATTGCAAATGGGTCACACGGAGCCCTGCAAAGAAGGTTTGATCAAACATCTTCTCTAAAGTAAATTTACCTTCGGAGATCCTTTGAACAACATCCAATTTTAAAAAGCCTTTAATCTTAGCATAGAGAAGAAAAGCATTTGGAAAGCCTGATGAAGAGCCATTTACAAGAAGTTTCTAATAATTTAAAAATATTTGTTCAAATGTTGTGAGATACACGCATCAGAAATTTTCTTGATTTTACTCTTACGCCAGTGTGTATGTCTTTTACTTGTGTCCAGTGATGTTTTTGTTAGTTTAAAGTTGGTATTCGAAACACCAAAGGATAAGTAAGACAGGTTTTGTAGGTGGAAAGGAAAATGTATTGTCAAGGCACAAACATAAGAGTGGGCAGTTACTCAGCAAACACTCTGTCAAGGTCCTGGGCAGGCAGGTGATGTTTGGAGAACCGAATCTACGTCATCAGCTATGTTTAAGCAAACTCTGATCTTAGCATCACCTTATATTAGCTAAAACAGCTTACAATTCAGTTGTCTCACCCACTTTTTACACTGAGGCGAGCTAGTAAAACAGAATAGAAACAGGAAGCAGGGTTGTTGCAGTGCCGCGTTTCACATAACTCTTTTTCACACGTCTCCCAGACGAGTGTCTTCCGTCCCCACTGCCCTTCGTGTTAGAGAAGAATTAGTATGATTTTCTCTTACCCATTAGCCATGCCAGGAAGAAGTTCTTCTCTTAGCAAACGCACTGAGCAGGGTAAATGCAAGCTGAAGCTCAGGAATCCTCTGGGTAGTCCAAGGCATGGAGCTGTCTCCCTCTTATACTCCGCTTGCCCGCTGAGGGCTGTCACTCAGGCTGACAGGCAGCGCAGGAAGGCAAGGGAGAGGCAGGAGGTGCCAAACCCCACAAGAAGACGTGGGGCGTAAGGACAGTACCACATCTCACGCCTTTCTCAGTGCAGGCAAGCTCAAACCAGAAAGTCAGAGCCACCTCTCCCAGGCTCTTGCTTTAGCTTATCTCCGCAGACAATCGGTGTGTCAGGGAATACTAAAGGCGATGGCAGAGAGACGCACCAGTGACTGCTGCCTTCTCCCACCTGGGCTTTCAGACACAATCCTGAGATCCTTGTATGAACAACAGACGTGAGTCATGGCACTCCTTCTGGAGTTCCGTTGGATTATTTGTCAACACATTTTAGATCTCTGCGTGATTTTAGGGCCCAGAAATAAGCTCTTCAAGTCTGAATGCCTTGATGGAGATGGCCAGACCATTCTAGTCTTGCTGTTCTGTACACAGTAGAAGGGAAGATGATAAGAGATCAAGGATCAAAAAAATTATAGGTGGAGAAGAAAAATTAAAAAATGTGTGCTTCTCTATTTACAGTTGAAATTGCTAGTTGCGACCTTGCAAATACAAGGAGGTTTTATAACCAGGAAATGTTTTACAAAGGCAGCACTTTGCATGCACCACCGGGAGCAAGTGGTGGCAGGTGCCAGTAAGTACAGGTACCCACTCCAGTCCCCGTTCTGGGAAGCCCGCATTCCTTATGTGGCTAAATTAACCTTCAGATGGTTTAAAGCTTGTTTTTGTTTAATTTCTACCTTTAAATTTTTCTTCTTCATAATAATTAATTCCAAAAAACCATAGCTTTAGGTTTAAACTGTATATATGTATATACAGAAGCCAAAATGGTTTGATGTTAGGCTTGTATGTATACAAACAGTTCTGCACTTCTGGTGCATGTACCACTTCAAAGATTCATATTAGAGCTGTACAAAGTTGCAGGTAATGAGGATGCCTGTCACATGGAATTGCATAGGGGACAGGACATGCAGCTAGCTCACTTCAGCGTGAAGCTTCCTTCTAACACTGGTAGGGGAAACCAGTGTATCTCAAAATGGAATATTCTTCATTTCAACAGAATTTTTTCTCTACCCTTTTTTGTTACCATTTATTGCAGTTCTGGGTAAGCAAGATAAATGACAAAAATACAGTGCCTGTGTTTATCAGCTGAATGCAGGAAGTCTTTTCCTAGCCTTTCACTTAAAATACAAAAGCCAGTGGGCAGATTCTGTCCATAAAAAAATTGCAACTCCTTTATTCATATTAGCAGAAATAGCCCAGATGTGAGCCCAAGGAATTTCCATTTACAAGAAGCAGAATCACTGGAGTCAGTGGATTTAAGTTTGACAAAATTACAGGTCAGATCGGTAGCATCGCTAGTGATGTCATAACCAAACGTATACTTAAATTTGTTGTCAAGCTGTCCTGTGACTTAGCTGTTGAGCCAAGAAAAAATTAAGCGTGTAAAAGGTTGTGTTTGCCAGCAGAAAGGAAGTGCTGATCAACAGCAAATAAGATCAGCGCAGAATCTGGGTCATTCCCAGGCCTAATGCGGGCAGTGAGAAAACCCGAGAGTCCGGAGAGCGGCCTTGCTAACACCGTGGGTTGGCTTTCTCTACGGAAGAGATCAGGCAGGGCTTTGTCAAACCCGTGGCATGGAGCAGCGTACATTCGCTCTGCAGGAGCTGAGGTCAGGCTCCCCCTGCTCTCTGTTCCTCTTTTCTGGCATGAGGGAACAGGGAAGAGTATTTGGTGCTGTCTCACCCACCTGGGAACAGCATTTCCAAAGGAATGGGGCAACGGACTTGCGGAAGATGCTCTGCCTAACACAACTGCCACCTCACACATCAGATGCTGACCTTTGCCAAGGTCAAGCATCACGGAAACCCTGTGAATAAGACCTGGTTCTAAAGCATATAGGCATCTCTCTGCATTTCTGGCCTAAGTATTTTGCTTTTTTAACCAAGGTGGCCGATGGGTAAGTTCCGGTTTGTCACCTCTAGTCAGGTGCCTAAACTTCTCTGAAGAGGGAACAGGCTCATTCAGAGTGAATTAAAACTTCTTTGGCGGATCTAGAGAGGGTGAGCAAAAACGCTACACTTTATAGGCTTCTAGACCAAAGCCTCCAGGGCTCACACGTGCCCGAAGGACACATTTGGGATGCACAGACTCACGCAGGGAGACTGAGTAAAAGCTGGTGGCTAGAACAAACACTGCACAGATCTATAGCAGGCTCAGTCCTTTCCCCGGAGAAGCCAGAGCAGGCCTTTTGGTCACGTTTTGTGCGTGGATATAGGGACGAGGAAAGTTTCTGAGGCACGGAGTTTGCCAGACATTCCCATGGGAGCTTTGGCTGTGTTAGGTGGTCCGGCTGAAACACCCTTTCTTCCTACACAGCTCAGTTTCCTGTGCTTTTTGGATAAATAACGCCATCAATTGATCAGGCTGTTGGCCATCACCGGCCGAGATGAGGCGGGGTAGACGACGGACAGAAGAACTCCGAAGTCCAGGGCAACCTGGCACCCAGGAACCTTTCTCCGTACACCGGTGCTGGCTCTGAAGCCACGCAAGTTAAGGCTGGCGAAGTTTATTTGACGCAGTAACAAGCAGAGTGGCGTTGACATGGAGAAGCTACCCCCTTCTTACCTCGGGGAGAGAGCGGGGCTGTGACTGCTGGTTGGAAAAGGAAGGTTATTTCATTACCCTCGCCTCCCCGCGTCGTTACGGGCGCAGCTGACAGAGGGCAGAAGGGCGCGCTGCGCGCATGCGGCACGGTGAGGCGGGGAGAGGCGCGGCAGCCACAGGCGCAGCGGGATCCCGTTCTCCCCGCCATTTCCGCGCCGGC
>VZSF01006329.1:23260-108990 GCA_013398295.1 Chionis minor
CGGGCGGGCGAGCGAGCGAACGGGCCCCGGGGCGGCGGGCGAGCGGGCCCCGAGCCTTCCGGCAGCGGGCGGTGGGAGCACCCACCCCCCTTCATCCCAGCCCTTTCCGTACCTCCCGCCCAGGCCCTGAGCGAGTTTGAGGCCCCGAGGCCTGGCGGGGCGCGGCGGCCCCGTTCCCACCGGCCCCGGGCGGGCCGTCTCTGGGCGCCGGAGCAGCGCGGGGGCCGTCGGGTGGTCTCACAGGCCGCCTCAGGCCCCCGCTGCCTCCCCGGCCCCACGCCCGTCAGCCGTCTGGGAAAACGGGGGCGCCTGTGCCGGGAGCCGCGTCCCGCCGCGTCCCCCTCTTCCCCCGCCGCTCTGCGGTGGCTCCGGGACCGTCTCCTGGCTGGCGTGGGCCGGGGCGTGTGTGCCGGCGTGGGCACACCCACGCCTCTTGTCCTGTGTTGGCCGCCGTGGCCTGAGCCTTTGTCTTCTCCCTGTTGTCCTGAATAATTTTTCTGTGTCCGTGCTGGTGCTGATGGCTTTGGACCCGCCGGCCCGGCAGCCGCTGTTGGAGCGGCGAGCTGCTCGTTTGAGGATCATGTCTGCCGAGCATGGCGGCTTGGCAGTGCTGTTATCCATGGCACGCATCGTTGCCCGCTTTCCGCCGCCGCCTGACACATCCTTTCTTTCCTCTGATGCACCTGCCCGACCGCCTCTGGCTCTGAGTTTGAGAGAGGAGCGGGACGGAGGCGGGTGCAACGTGAGTTGGTTTGGGTGCAGCTGCTTATTAGGTTACTTGAACAGAAGAGGATGAGGCAGATGCGAAACCTGCAGAAGCGCCTGTCCCTCGATCTCTCATCGCTTTCTAAAACAGATGAGAAGAGTGTTTAACTCGGATCACTTAAAAATAGGGTTTGAATGAGGAAGCCGGGGAGGGGGGATTGGAGCTGAGGGTACAAGTTTTTTCTTGCCAAAGAAGCATTTGGTCTGTGTGTTTTTAGGGCGTTGAGGTGATGGAGTGTCCTGCCATAAGCTTGCGGGTTTAACTGAGTTTTGCTCACCACGCCCTAGTGGAAAGGGCTGGCAGCCTCAATGCCATGGCTTTTTTCTTTCTTGTTTATTAGCGCCTTTTTTGTTATCCTGCAGAGGTCTGTTTCCAATAATAAAAATTTCCTGCTCCGTTACTTATTTTGTGATCTCTGTTCGCAAAGATTTGTGCAGCTGGAAACTATGAGTCACCAGATCTTCATTTAGTGATTCCTGGCCTTATGGTCAGCCAGTCGCTCCCTCTGCTGCTGTAGTTCTGATCCAGCATCCATGGTTGCAGTGCAGTTGTCTTCATGAATATCTTGATATGCCCTGTGGTAAGAGGATATATGTCTCTTAACCCTGAGAACATATTTCCTAGCAAAGATGATTTTTTTGTAATCCTTCATCTTCCAGTTCTTCCCCTTTTTTCTGGCCACCATCTGATACCTTCCGAGTAAGGAACTAAAATAGCTGTCTGAATTAGTGGGTGTGCTGTTTCTTTCCAGGCAAAATCCCATGAGGCTTTAGCATTATTTGACCATGAATAACAAATTGCCTTCCACGAGGCTAACGCTATGTTAAAAGTATTTGTCAAAATTAAACTGTATTTTGTTCCAGTAGAGCCAGATCTGGTGCACTGCTTTAAAAAGGGATGATTATGCACATTTAGGGAAAGAGTGTGTTAATCTCATTTATTGAACAGCTGTAGTAGTTTCACTTGATATCTGATGATCCAAAAATTATTTGCAAAGATGGGAGAGAAGGTTTATCTCTGCGCACAGGTGGGGAGACTGACTTGGAGAGATGGTATTTCAAATTCCACTGTCCTCCTGCCTTCCTGATCATCTGATACTGACATACGTTAGTGTTGAAGTTGGGTTTTTGAATTCCCATTTTCAGCTGCAGTTTTGCTAGACCACAGCTGCGGGGTTTTTTAGTCCATTTTAGATAGCCATATCTATAAATGAAATGAGTTTTTTTAGCATATTAATGTCTTAGTATCTGCTGCGGATTCAGCTTGCTATCTCCACCAGGTCTTGTTCACCTGTTGCAATTGTCATTAGGGACTTTATTTGCTGCTCTGTCACTTTCTTTAAAAACACCCCTCTCTCCCACCTTTTTTGCCACTCAATAACAAATGTTCATTCTGGAGCTGCAGTAATCTGGTGTACCTGCAGGAATTAAAGAATAGCATTCCTGTAAATTTCAGCTTCTTCAGAAAAAACCTTGTGTGGAGCTATTTCAGTATTTTCAAATAAAAGTGAAAAATGCAGTGTGCGTGTGTGTGTGTGTATGGCATGGCGTACCTTCAAGCTATGCCCAGTATTGATATATTTTAAACCTGTACAGCAGTGTTTTAAGAAGAGGGAGTTTAAGCTGTTCCTTTGTAAAAAAAAAAAAATTTTACACTTGCCACAGTTTTAGTAGTAATAACATAGGACATTTTTTTTATAGCCTCCTGAGAACCATCACACTCGTGGAAACGTGCTTCTAAAAGACCGGTCAACTTCCTTTAAAATAAGATGAAAGTGAAAGCTGACCAGGCAGGACTTTGAGCTTTCAAAAAATTAGTTAGTCCATTACATGCAGTCTAGGAATCTAAGTATGCACCGAAGCGGTGGATCGCGTCGGGTGATGTGGTTGAGGAGCCCATTTGCCCATGGGTGCACCGAGGAGCACAGAGGCACGACAGTGGCTGGGGAACCTGGATGATACCCTGACCCAGCTATCCCCAGGCCCGTCACGGAAGAGCAGCCAGCTGGTGGAGGCTTATCTCCACACACATATGGAGCCCAGGGACAGTGGCCGGCAGGGTAGCCCCCATAACCCACCCAGAGAAATGAGCCCTAGCCCTTCCCAGAGCTGTTCTGGGGGAGCCATTGCCCCATGGGCCAGGAGTGACACCTGTCTGCATGGGTCAGGGGGAGTCTCCTCCCCTTGTAGGCTCGGGGGGCACGGGGTGCAGGGGAAGAGCATGTGGGGATTGTGGGATGTTTAGGGGAGGAACCAAAGGCAGGGATTGAGGCCATCTGGAGAGGAACAACTGTGGGGAAAATAAAAGGATAAATGGATAAAAAGGGATGCGTAAGCAGGCCTGCTCTCTGCCCTTGTCTGGCTGTGTCCTACAACCAGTCCGTGCAGTCCGCCCCATTCCTCGTTAAACTCCATAGCTGCTTTCCTGGGGAAGGGATGCTGTTCTGCATGCACGCGTCAGCGTGGAGGCGTAAGCACTAGTGCCTGCAGCCAGGCTGTGGATCAAAGGGCCTGCACGTCTGTGGTGCCAGCGCCCAGCACAAGTGCCTGATGGCCAGCAATGATCACGATGGACTAGCCAGCAAGTAGGTGAGGTGGCCTGGGAGCCAGGTGTGTGTGCATCTCTTAGGGTGAGACCACCAAAGGCGCTGGCTGCTGGCTACTTCATCTTCCTTATCATATTAGCATAAAGAAACAAAGTGTTTCTTGGTGGTTAGAGTGTCATGTCATGCTACTGTGTTCCTTCTCACCAAAATAACTTTCTCCTGTTATGCACATGTGTCTAACACTTTCTGTATTGCTGCAGTTGATTCGAGTAGTGACATACCCAATATGGGTAATCCACAGCACCATCCTGCGGTTTTTCGGGAATCGCCATCCTGCGATTACTCTGAAGGATCCTGAAGTGAAGTACGCGTTGAGGCTGATTGATAAAGAGGTGAGTGCACGTACAGTGCTGAGCATGACCTCTCTGTGGATTCTGTGAAATGCTTATAGCTTCTTAAACCTTGGGTAACGTAGCAGCAGGGTGAATGATTGTATTTTAAGGAAAGGGCTTACTCATAAATGCTTCTTGCCTAGTATAACTTGAGTTCTGCAAGCAGCTTGTTTCCAAGCAGAATGCTGCTTCAGAAATGACCAAACTTGGGAGTTTCTATCACATGTGTCTCATGCCATGGAGTCATCAGCAGAAATTCCTAAACTCCACACTTCTAGATTGGCTACGAGACAGAAGTCATGCAGTCAGGCAGAACAGGCAATTTTTTCATGGTGAGTAGCATTCAACATAGTAGTTGTCAGAACTACGTTGATACTGATTCCTGTTACTGGATTTTTGTACTCTAATGTGTTACAGAAAGAAGAGTGTTTAAATGACAGCACCTGAGCTGTCTCAGCTTCTCTTTCTCTCTGTTAAAAGTAGGAGCCATTCTGTGCCTCCCAGGCTGCTCAACCGGGCTTTCCGAGGAAAGCCGTAACCCTTTCAGGGGTGGATCTTGCTGTCAGAAGTTGGCAACTCAACTTGTGAGGAGGGGACCAAAGCCACAAAAGATGAAAAGTCCAGATTTCCCTTGAATAAGCTCACCATCAAAAGCATGAGATAGGGATCTCGGCTTTTCTGGTGTGAAGTCACACCTGAAGATAGTTTTAGTGTTGACTTTTTAAGTCGACGAGCTAGTCAGTTATCAGAAGAGTTTTGATGAAAAGGAATTTGGACTGGAACAGAGCTTCGAGGTGTAGAGAGTGCACTGATAGCTTGGCTTTCATTGGTTCTGTCTGTCAAAGAAAACGATTGCTCTCATTCCAAATCCTGGTTTCGTGGGAACTGAAAGCTTCCCCGTGGCTTGGGCTGGGCAGCATTACTGAATTTATATCCTGTGTGTAGTTACTGAATTTATTTCCCCTGTGTACTGCGGCAACACTATAATTATGTGCTCTCCACTTTCTCATGAGATGTGTAGCACATGGTTGCAGGTACAGTCTGCCTGACCTGCAGGAGGGGAGGGAAGCTTGAGGCACTGCACACGCTTCTGAGAATCAAGATACTTGCAAGTTTCTGCTGTAGCAGTTTGCAACAGAAGAGAATTCACAGTTCACTTGATTTTTTTTTTTTTTGATAAATACTGATTTTTTTCCCCACTCTGTTATTTTTTTGCATGCCTTTTCTTTTTTTTAAATCTTGGGGTGAAGGAACAGCTCATATAACTAGGTCAAACGCTGCTGCATGTGGTACCTTGATCAACTGAGAATATTTGACTGGTGGGTATATACAATTTTTTTGCCTAAATGGGAAATGTGTCCTGAAAACAGAAGTCATTTTTGAAAAATAACAACTTGGTACAATAAGCACTAGTAGCTTCCAACATCCTGCCAAAAATCTGGTGCAAACACTCCGATCTTTGGTGGTACACTTCTCGGCGTTGCATATTCACCTGTCTGGGAAAGATGAAATTAGTCAGAGTCTTTCTGACATGCTTCAGTTTGTATTTTACAGGCTATTAAATTTGAAGCAGATGAGAACTTCAATGTAAAAACAGCCGTCGGTACGCAAAAACATTTTAACATGGGAAGATAATCGTGGCTCTCAGTGTGGTTGTGAAGCCTACTCAAGACATCTGTATGATTAGCTGGAGTTTACCTTCTTTGCAAGAGGAATTTCAGCACGCTGGTTTTACCTTCTAGTGTTGCTCCTTTTTCTTGCCCAGCCGAGCTAAAGACCCTCATATTTTTAAAGTTTCTGCTGTTCCCATGTTGGTATTTATCGTTCTCTTTTTGTGACTATAAAGTTGTTGGTACCTTCACCAGCAGAGCACCAAAATGATTTTTGTTTAAAACAAAAAATGGACAAATGTTCTCCCTGTTTTTGGGAGTAGCTGGGGGTTGTAATTTTTAACCTGATGTATTTTGATGGTCTAGTTGAGACTGTGGCCTTGCAGAAAGTTTTCTTAGTGAACTGTGGCACAAGCAAAGGAACGAGAAGCTTGACCAGGAAGGGCAGTGGCAGGAACCGCTTAGACTGATTTCACAGCTAAAAAAAATGGACCGGTGATTGCAACGGAAAACTGAGTCATATGTACTGGGCTGCCATGCAGCAGCACACATATGTGAAATTTCAGAAGGATTCCACAGTTGCGCAGAAACAGTTTTTAGGTGTTTGCAGTCTGAAGTTTGAAAAGCAGCGGTCTAGAGAATGCCTAGTTTGACATGTGTATCTTTTAACGCAGCTTAGATTTTTGTGTACGGAAGCTGGAAATTGAAGGTAGCATTTTGCCGAGCTGTTGTGAGCAGAAGCCTTTCTTCCTCTACCTGCTGTCTACCTTTTACCTACCAGCTGAAACGTTAGCATCTGCCCAAATTGAGTATGCCATACCGCCTTTCTGTTGAATGAAGAAACAGAGGTCACAGGGCTGTTTCCTGGTGTTTAGCGTAGGAAAAAACTGTCATAATATCGCTAGGTGTGCTAATTTAGTTTATGCTTTAAAAAAGCCCGTGACCTCAGGGTTTGTTTTTTTTTTCCTAATAGTAAGCATAATTTATTTGTTGCCTTTCAGTGGCTTCAGCAAAGCACCAGCCTGCAAAAGCTGTTCTCCACCTTTGCATTTGCAGTTGCGAGTGTGGAAAACTCCTCAGCACCTGCAACTTGAGAGAGAAATGCCTGCTGGTAGCCGGAGGCCAAGGTCTTCCAGGTGCCTAGGGCAATGCCAAATGATGGCATTGGGGAATGCAGCAGAGATGACCCCATGCTGGAAATGGCTTCTGCATTGTGTTTCAAGGCTGTCTTTAATCTAGCCTTGCCTAACGACTTGCTGAATAGCATGCCGGGTGTTTTGGCCATGTAACAGAGACAAGGCGTAGGCATGCTGATCTAATTACTCGGAATTTCTTGAGCCCTGTAGTATTTCTCACAATGGTCTCTTGGGATGTACCAAAATACTTTTGTTCAGATACCTTCGGCAAAGCTATCTCGACTTTAACTGATGAGATGATTAACTGGGAATTCAGAACTTTGTTCTTTCTTCATGCTGTTAAACACAGCATCTTAAAATAAAGGATTATTGGCAAAATCCAGCTTTGAGGTAGTGAAGCTGGCACTGAAATTTTCATACAAGAAACAGCACCACTCAGTGCAAGAGCAGGAGCATTAAGTCCACGTTAGCTGTCTTTCTAGTGGAATTTTCAATGGCAGCTACTGTTCCTGAATAGGCATAAGTACAGAGAAGCCCTTTTTAGACTGCCACTCAGTTGCCTTCTTTTTTCAGCATTTAGCTTAAAACAATTTATTGTGAAGAAAATTTCATCAGCGTGACTAGAGCTCGTAAGTGAAGACGAGACAAACTGTGTTGAGAAAGAAATCTGTCTCCATTGGTTACTTCAAAAATGGAAAAAAAAAAAAGGGTCATAATATTTTATGGGATGTTTATGAAATTTTCTCTAGAAGGGATATTCTGTCCCATAGGGCTTTAAATAAATAAAGTCTTTGGATGAGGCATTAGGCTGTATGCTGTTTCTTGATGTCTTTTTTTGCTGTCTTTTTCAATCCTATGAATGTGGCCTGGTTTTTTAGAGATAAAACGTATATTGCATAAGTATTCTATTTACTCATTACCAAAAATTTACTTTCCTAGTAAAAGATTAGAATAATTATCCCAGCTGAACTGCATAAATTGTCAAAATTTTTTATAAAGTTCTTATCTAAATAGAGTGCTCTTTTCAATTTTAACGAAGGATTAATTCAATTTTTTAGAGGGAAAATATTTTTAGGGCTCTTAGCATAGCAAAGGGAACGAGGTTGGTACTTCCTAATTTCCTTGACATCCCCCTTAGTGTCTTCTGAGATCATCTTCTACAGTGAAATGATTAATTCATCTTATTTTGAGACATCAAAATCACATTTTTTGGCCTTGAACTCCCACATATTTAAAATTTAAATCAGAACTGAAGAACTGATTAATTTTTATATTGTGGCCTTCTCACAGAGGACAACGTAAATGTTCATACTATCTAGAAAGTTATCATTTAGTCTTAACCTGCATCTGAGTAGCTTACTAAATTTTGCTATTTGCATTCAAATATACATCAAACTAGCATTTGCATTTGTCTGTTTTATTTCTGGTTTTACTTCCGTATTATTTCTAAAATATTTTGAAGTAAAGTTAGGTTTTCAGGGAGTTTGAAGGAAAAGTTGACCTCTGCGGGATTGCCATGTTCAGAGGAGTTTATACTTGCATTATGCAAAATTTTCATTTAGGATGCTGCTCTCCCCCAAATATTTAATCCTGCAGGAAGCCAGACTAGCGTGTTGGTTTTAAAAATGAAATCACAAATGTTAAATCCCAACAACATAGCTGATGGTTCTTTTTATTTTCCTCTTTCAGGAAGTTAGTCATGATACAAGAAGATTTCGATTTGCTCTCCCTTCCGTAGATCACGTTCTGGGTCTCCCTGTAGGTATGTTCTGTCTTTCCTTACTGAGAATCCAAGTATTGTTAATTATACTGTAAGAGATTTTGTGGGGATTTTTTTTCCTACATTTTGAGCTGCTGAATTTTGAATACTCTTGAGCTGGTATTTAGAGCTTTGCAAGATTATCCTCATGCTGTGAGTCATCTGCAGGGTCTGAGATCTTGTGTACTTACAGAGAGTGTACATCCAGCTTGTTTCTATGAAGACAGTAGAAACACACGCTGGTCTTTACTTGTATTTTTCCACTCTCAACTTCCCTGTGCGTGTTATTCCCGTGGTGCTTGGTCTCTGTGGTCCGTTTCCATCCCCCGAGGCAGCACTCTCAGCTACTTCTCCCTCCAACACATGCGGTTTACCAGATGATCTCTTCACTTCTGAATTTGCAGCCGGTCTCGTGGAATTTCTTAATCACTGCGGAGTAGATGTTTCCTTTGGCCTTGCCATGTGGCGTGTTGCCTTCCATAATAGCTTAGTGCTATTGTTTCCCACTGCTTATATAAAGAGCATTTAATTATGGCTTGCGTTTAATAGGGACTTCTGCTTTAACAACCTGTTGCAATGATCTGTGGATCAGGTGCTTTGTGGTAGTCCTCAGCGCCTTCCCAGCATTACAGTCCATCGTGTCTAGGTTCCCTCTTGTTTGGGATGTACTATTTTTTTGATCCTGTTAAGTAGCCGTGAGGGCAAAACGAGTTTCCCTCCTGCACCCATGATGAATATTGAGGTGTGAGCTGTCTCACCTCTGTCATTGTTCTTGTCCTACACACTAAAAGAAAGGAAACCGCCTGTGCCGAATTTGGCCTGCTGGGTGCCACGGCTTCCTCCAGTGTCCTGGTAAGGTCAGGGCAGGCAAAGCAGCCAGTTGTTCCAGCATAGTCTTGAGAAGGTGCGTCCCTGGCCCTGCACGGTCCCAGGAGCAGCGTAGCCGTGCTCCCAAAGGTGCTCTGCACCGGCTGATCTGTGGGTGACTGCGGGAGCAGTGCGCTGGGCGAGACGTGGGAAGCGAAGCCAGCTGAAAGCTGACAAGGGCGGTGAAAGCAGCTGGGAGCAGCAGGCTGGGCAGCCCTGGGACAGACGCTGGTGTGCACGCTGCGTGTTCAGTCCAGCGCCAGCATTTTGCTTTTACCACCAGCTGGAGTGTTACAGGAAAAAACTCGCTTCCCTCCGAGGGAGAGTGGGACTGTGTATGGCCCCACGCAGAGGCTGACAGCTGCTGTCCTGTCAGGGACGGACAAAGCTCAAAGAAGTAAGAGCATAAGGCATGTTTTCCCTTTGGGAGGAGCACCTTTCTTGGAGCTGTACCAGTTCTTGTGAGGCGTGCCCCGGCAGCGGTCCCGTCTCTCCAGGTTCATGGTCTGCAATGGTCACCATGGGTCTGTTCCTGGAGTTTGGGGTGGTGAGGCCACCCCTTGCCTGGAGGAGGAATGGGAGGCTGCTGCTGCAGCTCCCTTCGTGTCTTCCCTAGCAGGAAGGATGTGTCCTACCAGATATGCGTAGGCTTTGCTGAGAGGGTTATTTGAATCACCTTTACGGTATGTCTGTGTACAGCTTCAAGTGAGTTATGGTTGCTCATTTCCCAAGTCATCAGGTAGCACATCTTCATTCACCCCCTGGTTTGCCTTACCAGCAAACCAGCTCCCAGTAAAATCCCCTCTTTGTGTTCCCATAACAGGCAGAGGAGCTGCACTATCTTCGGAGAGCTGCCTTCATCTTAAATGCTAGTTTGTTCTGTTGATCGAGTGGTGATAAAATAACAAAAAACAAATCTCCCCCTAGGTCTTCTTCACTTGGGTCCCTTCAGGGTGTTGGAGTTTTATAGGAAACCCTTTCAAAAGAGTTAATTCTAGGGTGCTTTTTTCATCAAAAACATAGACAGTGAGAGAAGAAACTATTGTAGAGGGTTCAGTGAATGTGTGACAGATTGAATCGTGATCACTACATTCAAATATTAAGCTGGAGGAATAGCAGGGTTAGAAAAGTGCTTTATGCCTAGGCAGCCTTAGCCATGGCAGCTAGAAGACCTCCTGGTAGACATGAGCAACCTGTGGTCAAAGTAAGAACAGTTATAAACTCAATTGTAACTAAACTGTAATAGTTTATAACTAACATGTTAATAAAGAAGTGTGAACAGCACTTGACAGTTGCCCCCTCCTGTGTCCTTTTTACTTGCCTGTAGTGCCAAGGCTTATCACATCTTCTGTAAGATGTCTTGTACCTTTAGGACTTTGGGAAATGTAAATGCATGAAACTCTCAGAACAGATATGATTGACATGTAAAATTAGCAGCAGAGTTGTCTGTTCTTCCAGGTAGCATCTGTGCCCAGTTAACAACTCTGGCAATGTGTTAGTTACAATGTCAGGAAGGTGAGAGGGGAAAAAGCGGTGCCCCAAAACAAGGTAGTTAGGAGAACTTTGAGAATGTGTTTGCAGTCCATGCCAACTCACTACACCCACCGAAAGAAAAATCTTTTGAAAGCAAACTGCTTTTTTGTTTCTTCTCTGCACACAGGACAGCACATCTACCTGTCTGCACGGGTTGATGGAGCTCTGGTTGTTAGACCTTACACTCCAGTTTCCAGCGATGATGTCAAGGGCTTTGTGGATCTTGTTGTCAAGGTGAGAATGTCACGCTCTTTTACCGGGCTGGGGAACTTCTCAGCCCACCTTTACGCTTGCAGTGCTGTGTGAAGTCTGATGTGCTGGCTTCTGTTCAGGTATTCCAGACTTCCACTTGTAACAAGTGACCTGCAATTACCTACAATCCATATGGCATTTTACAAGCACTTCTGTAATGAGTGCGTCTCATGAGATGCTGTGTGATTTTCTGTATTTGCATACTGCAGTTTTCCAAAATCTGTGTAGACCTGCAGATGTTCACATGCTTTTTTAATCCTTCTGAAATAAGGAATGAACCTTGCCTGAACTGTCAGCTTCTTCTGAAGCTAATGTAATGTGGTCATTATGATCATTAAAAGCAGTGATCATTATCGTTACTGATCCAGACAGCGCGAATGGCTGATTTAATTGTCAAGAATGTGATTTTGAGTCTTGTGATAGTGCGCTTTTGTTTTGTCTCTTGGTAGCTAGACTAAGCAAATATATTTAAAGCTGGCAGGAATTTAAAACCTGAATATCTGCACTGGATTGCCTCTTAGAATTTTACTCTTAAGCTTTTTTCTTCTTTGCAACTAATAACACTTTATTGTGAAACTGACATGAATTTGCCTTTTACTGCCTACTTATCTTCATGAGCGTGGCGTTGCTTAGTGAAGACATGACAAGGGAAAAATGTAAATCTTTAACTCAGATAGAAACATGTCACAAGACTCCTTCTTCCCAGTCTAGCTCTCCATGCCTGCAAACGATGCTGTTCTTGTAAAAGTGTAGCTAGTCTCAGTTGGAACTCTCACACCCATGTGATTTGAAACAAAAAAACATAGCGCAGTTCCAGCAATGTAGCTACACCCACTGATGCCTGTTGGTGAACGGCTGAACATTCAATTAGTTGGTGTCCACTTTTTTTGTTACGCTAACTTTGAGCTGCAAACAGTTGGGATCCCAGGAAGAAGGTTTGGGTATCTCCTTTTGCAACTGAGCTCTCAGAGGTCTTTCTCAGAAGTTTTTCTGTTGGAAAAACAGTGGCTTTTTTCTTTTTTTCTTTTCTTTTTCCCCCCCCCTGTTTGAACTTGGATGTAAATCATGTTGATTATTTAGAGATATTTTCTGTGTTACAGAAATACAGTGGAGAAATTGCCAATCTTTGTCCAATCTGATCAAAATTGGGACAGGAGTGGCATTTTGATCTTTTTCAGAAAGCTCAGTGCTTCCCTTTTATTGTCAGTCAAATTTGCCTTGTAATTATGTTCCTCGCATGAGGGGTGTGGGTACCTAAATACTCAAAGGGAAAGTACTCATCTTTGAGATGTGAGATTAATTGTTTCATTGTTATTTTTAACAGATCTACTTTAGAGGTGTCCATCCAAAGTTTCCTGATGGAGGGAAGATGTCTCAATACTTAGACAGCCTGAAAATAGGGGATACTATTGACTTCAGAGGACCAAGTGGCCTGCTTGTCTACAAAGGAAAAGGCAAGACTGACTCAGAAGATATCATTTATCCAGAGTAAACAATACCAAAAAACCCCCCCCAAAACATTAGAAAGGTTCTTTTCTGCTGTTAGCATCTCTGCACAAAAGAAACTGCTAGCATCTTAATTAAGTCAATGACCATCCTGAGGGGGATTGTTATATGACTGTTCTCAAAGAAGGGAATTCTCTCCCTGCTTATATGGACATGGTTTATACACCATTAAAAAAACATTTGGTATTTGCACTGTCCAATGCTAATTTCCCAACTGAAAATTAACTTTCTCAGTAGGAAGTACTTTTATGCCAATATAAAATATCTGACTTTGCCATAGTGCAGCCACGAATGTGTCACAAAAACCTTCTGGCAGCAAAAACCTTGTGAGTAGCAGAACTCAGACACGTGGTTTTCTAGAGCTTTGTGTGTTGTGTCCGTATTATCCTGGATGAAGAAAGGTGTGAATACAACAAGTACAACATTTTGAGCAATTTCAAACTCTGTCAGATCTGGCAAATCAACTCAGAAAGAGGAGATAAATATACAAATACGTTCTGCATATTTCAGGTTTCTCTTTGAAATAATCTTCATGGGATAAATAAACCCTCTGAGCAGATTAATTCCTTTGTGTAGACCTGTTTCCAGAATCTGGGCTTCTGAATATCAGTGGGAGGAGTATTGGATACAAATAAAAATACAGGTAGTGATGGCGTGGTGCTATAGTCAGGAGTAAGTAATAACCCACGTCAGTGTCTGAGTTATCATCATGTGTCTCACAATCTCTAGTCATCTTTCAGGATTTGTGTTAATTCCTGACATCTTCCTCTTTGCCTGTTTCCTGCTCCTGCTTTACTGAGGGGGAGGATGACAGGGTTGAGAAAAAGTCAATTAGCTGAACGTGCTGGGAAGGCATCATAGGCCCCGTTTCCTGCTTTCTTCAATGTTTTCCGTCTTGCTCTCTCTCTTTTCAGGCGAGTTTGCTATTCGGCCTGAAAAGAAAGCTGAACCAGTTACTAAGAAAGTGAAATATGTGGGGATGATTGCAGGAGGGACTGGTATGTATATATAAAGATTCATCCTTGGTTTCTGGCAACTGGTAAATGTGTTTGTTCACGTTTTCTGTCATGTGCTCACTTGCGCTTTCTTTCGCTCTATCACATTCTGTCATCGTTGACCTGCCTTTCTCTTTCAGGGATAACACCTATGCTGCAGGTCATTCAAGCAATCATAAAAGACAAAGATGACCCTACCGTTTGTCATCTGCTGTTTGCTAATCAGGTAATTATGCCCCTTTTTCTATTTACGACGTTTTACTTAGCTAACAGAACTCCACTCAGCAAATGAAATTCTTGCTGAGAAAGCCTGGTACAGAAATATAAACCCTGGAGGGAGAACTGAAGTGTTGAAAACTTCCTGTATAAAAGCACTATAGTGAATTGGGGTTTTAGTGCTACTACGGAAATGCCGCTTTCCTCCCAGCTAACGCTCGCTTTCCTGTGTCTCATTGTTCTGTTTCTAATCTGGTTTATAAATGTTTTAAAACTCTCCATTCCTTTGTGCAAGTTGTTTGTGTTTTGGGCAGACTTTGGGGGCTCTCTTTCGTAGTGGAAAGGTGAAAGAGGTGGACGTCTTTCTCCTTCAGCAACTGTAACTCCCCAACTTTGCAGCAGGGTTTGTATGTGGAATCTTTCAGTTTGAGAACACCTTAGGTGAAGCTAAAATCAACATCGGTCTCCGGCAGCTCCCTCAGCTGTGGAGCTGTGATTCTGCATGGCTGTGTCCTTTCATTTCCTTTCCTTCTGTCGGTTCTTCATTCATTTCTATTGCTCTTTGAGGTGTATCGTACTACCCTGCTGGACAAAGGGGTCTCTCATCCATGGAATCCTTGTGACAGATTTCTTGGATGACCAGGCAACCCACATGGTGGTGCGCTGCTGAACTGCAACGCCCCTTCTTTGCCTGATGTTCTTCTGGTGTCAGTACTTTTTGCTTTTAAATTTCTCCATCATAATGGATATTTGTTTCTGGATTATGAGCCGTTACTTGTGGCAAACCTTGCTTCGTTCCTGTGGTTTTTATCTTCTGTAGGCTCTCCTCTGTCATTCCTCTCTCTCCTCTGATACTCTGAATTATAAACCAGGATTTTTCTATCCAGAAGCTATGATCCAGGTGCCAAGAGATGCCCTGTTCTGAGGTTTTATTACTGCCAGCCCTCCTTAAGAGCCCTGATGGTGCCCGCTGGTGCGGCTGCAGCAGCTGCTCTCTGCTGAGCGCTAGGAGTTGGCCTAAAGTACAATCAGTATCGGGGCAGGAGGGCCAGGATTTGCCATGAGTAATTCCGAATGCCTACTACGGGGCTAGAGCTGCTTTAGCAACCTTGGAAAACCTACTGCTTCTTGCAGGGAGGACTTGGGGAACAGTTGCCTGCCTATCAGCAACAGCCTGTGGAAACATCAATCCTTGGCTTTAAAGAGTCCTCGTACCCAGTATCTGCACAAATATAAAGCAGCCTCGTGACAAATGGTCAGTCAGGTAGATACTGGTAGATCTGGACACTAGATACGTTTTAACATTTTAAAATATTTTAAATATTTTTTTTTAATGTGTCTTTTGCTGATCTTTTATTTTGGCCCTCCTGGAAGAGCTGTGTTGGATTACAGATGACGATGTACCTGGGCTCGTACTGTGCTTCTGACTAACATGTTTTGAGTTGGTCAGCCCCAGTAACAGCCTTTCAGGAGCACGTGCAGCTGCAGATCCAGAAATAGGCACCTTCTTGGCAGTAGCTGCTGCCATGTTCCCTCCATAACCCCCTCCCAGTTACAGACATAGTAATGTCCTCGCTGCCAAATTATGAAGGCTGCAGGGCATGGTGCCATTTTTAGTCTCTACGCTTTTCCCTCCTTCCCAAACTGCAGCTGCTCTTATGGGAATAAGGCTTTCTTTTGGGCCTTCAATGATTGCATCAGGGAGGAGCAGAACTTGATACCCTGGGTAACACGTGTCGTTCCAATCAGAACTCCATACTCTTTTGGTTATTTGTCATTTCGCATCCTGTTTAAAAACCAAGCAATCTCCATATGGCAGCGCTGATAAAATTTGAAGTGGCAAAGGTGAAAAACTTGGCATTTTCCTGACTGAATGGCAGAGTATAGAGGGGTAGGGAGATGTTAGTTTTTTGATGAACAGTTTTTTGATGATTTTTGCTTTTGTAGTAGGAGTGCTAAAAGAGGGCTTCACTATTCTCCACCATGCTCCATGGTCTTCTGAGGGCTGCAGAAGTGTAATCATTGTTTTCTTTATCCTGCAGACTGAGAAGGATATCCTGTTGCGTTCTGAGCTAGAGGAGATGCAGGTTCAGAATCCCAGTCGCTTTAAGTGTTGGTACACACTGGACAGAACACCTGAACGTAAGATCTAACATGCTACTTCCACTGAAGCTTAAGTTATGAGTATTAATGCTTGTGTTTGACAGGAGACACGCTACGTCACGCGCGTATTTCTGGGCTCCTTTCTTGCTTCATGAGTTGTGTCTGAACGCATCCAGTAGCATCATTCCTCACACTGTGATGCACAGAAACTCCAGGTGTAATTGGGCAGTGTTTCCAAAGTTACAAAGCTCACCTTGGGTAAAGGGTGGTGTGGTGTTCCTCCCGTGACCACACCTGGACATCTACCATTATATACTCTGATCCGAGGTGACCTTCCATTCTCCTTCCCCACAGACATAAAGCTGTTATCTTACTGTCTTGTGTTCAGAGCATGCATCGAGGCCGCTGCAGTGGCGGTGTCGGAGGCACCGTATGTCGTGGAGATGCTACCAAGTGCAGACTCCTACCCAGCTGTCATTGTATGGCAATTCACCGTAGCTGACCTTCTTCCTAGGCGGTGGAATTGCCTTTGTATCAACAGTGTTTCTCAATGAAAATACTGTTCAGCTCGGTGCAGTCCTGTTTTCAAGGTGATGTGGTACGGTTAGCTAGTCTAGGTGAGACGATGAGCTGGCTGAATGTGCCACCCTCATCTGCGCAAATTGGAGGAAGAAAAGGCTAAGTAGTTACTACCATTGTGAAAAGCCTAAATAGTTGCCATGTCATTCCTTGTCGTTGGCCTTTTTTAGCATTCCTCGTCACGCCCACCCACCCACATCAGGGTAGATTCACACCCCTATTCAGTGATAGTTTGGGGCAGAGAAGGGAAAGCCATGCGCTTTCTCTTATGTTATGACCAAGAATATGCCTCCCCCGGGGTGGAGGGAAGGGTCGTGCAGTCCCCACGGTCCATTGCTGACATGTCATCTTCTGCAGTTAGCGTTCCCCTGCAATTTCTAAGGCAGCCCAGCTTCAGGTATAATCACTGTTCCTTTTCTTTGATATTTGTGAGTTGTGAACTGATCTTGGCAGTTGTGATAAAAGTTCCTCCTTAGATCCTCTCAACATTGTTCTGCTGACTTTCACTACCATACCTGAAATCAGACCAAAACTGGAAATTTTTGGATAGTCTGTGGGAGGAAAAATGTGTCAGTCTTAACTGTGCCCAAAGTTTTGGGTCAGCAGCTTTTTGCATCCAGGACTGGGGATGTGATTGGTAAACTTGAATCCTAGTATTAACTCATTAACACCGTGAGTGTTCCTGCCGGGAGCAACTTCATCAACTTGATTTCGCCCAGTGAACTTGTCACCAGTGGGGTAAGGAGGGTGGGTGTTGGTTATGTCACAGTGCTGGAGCTGAGAACATCCACCTTCTGTTCACAGCTCTGCTTGAGATTTTCTTGGGGCTTTTAGCAAGCTTTATTAAAAGTTAGCCCTTGTTTTCTCCACACGTTAGTTTTGCATGTAGCATAACTGTGTTGAGGATACTAATGCATGTGGAATATACAAATGCTACGGTCCCAAGTGTTATTAAAAAAACCCCAACCCCCTTCACTTCATTCTGAAGTGACTTGTATCAATCTCTTCTTCCTTTTTTCCTTGTTCCCCTTCTCCCGCTTTCATTTTTTTTTTAACAGATTGGGATTACAGCGAAGGATTTGTGAACCAAGAGATGATCAGAGACCACCTGCCCCCACCTCAGGACGATGTTCTGATCCTCATGTGTGGACCTCCTCCCATGATCCAGTATGCTTGCATTCCCAACCTGGACAAACTGGGCTACACCAAGGACATGAGGTTCTCCTTCTAAAGACGACTGGTAACTCGGTGCTTTTGTTTAGAAGGGAAGAAAAAGCATTTAATGGGGGAACAGGACAAAGTTACAGAAGATGGCTGATGCACAGTGCTGGGAAGCTACATTTACCTTAAAAATGCTTCATTTTTTCTGAATGTCTGGCAAGTAAGACACTTTAGCTTAATGGTACTAAAGCTGTACTGCGTGTTGCACAGAAACAACTGTATTGAGGAAAGAGAGTGCTCAGCTATATTGTACTTGCATACGCCATCTCACGGGAGGACAGTATGGCTGGTTGGGGTAGTAAACACTTGTTTACACTTTTTCTTAGCACTGTAATCAAATGGCATTAATGCTTCCTAACACTGTGCATATCCAGTATTTTATTTGGTATGAGGTGTGGAAATATGTAGAATGAGCTGGATTATTCACCTTGCTTATGCCAAATTGTAATCCTTGCGGAGCTTTTAAGTATGAGGGCCAGGAGCGTTTGCCTTGTACGCGTAATCCTTCAACATCAGAAGCTCAAAGATCCTTCTTCAGTTGGAGGGTGGCAATTAACCATTCGTGACTGCAGACAGCAACAAAAAACTTGTTTCCTTTGTGGTTTGGAATATCCTTTCTTAAATGCAAACACTTTTCTGGCTGGTCACAGTTGTCACCCCTGGGCAATGAAAGAAACTACAAAAAGCAGGCGGCTTTGTGCAATGTTCCACAAGTGGCTGGAATCTTTTGCTTTTTTGCGTGTGGAATACTGAAAAAAGAATACTAACTTTTTTATTTACTTTTAAATAGCTGATGGTGCCACAGGAGTACGAAAGCAGTTGTTCTGCTTGTCCTGTGCAGTGAAAAATAAGCTGGGTGAAAACTGGATCGAGTTTTAGTTTCTTGTTTCCCGGAGATGGATTTGGAACAAAGGGAGCCGAGGTGGGTTTGAGCAGGTAGCCCAGCTTCGGATGCGGTATGTGTGCAGTCGGGGGACTCACCTGCGCCTTGCTCAGGCAAAGCTCCAACGGGTTTTGCTTGGGAAAGATGCATGGGAACAGCCTTAATTCACCAAACTGACAGCAAATTCAAATGTCTCAGTCTAAAACTGTTTCTTAGATGCTGTTTTACTATAGCTCTGATTTTTGGGGTTTTTTTTTATATCCATTTTTTTACAGCAGCCTTTTACCTAGTCTTTAGTAAACTTAAGGCTCCTTGTGTGCAGAACCTTCTGCTTCTAAACAACAGAGACGCTGCTGAGATTAGAGCTGTCCCGCAAGGAATCTATGAAACTAAAAATCTTCTGGTGGTAAAATCAGGGTGACCGAAAGGATGTTTAGTCATATATGAAGTAACGTGGATGCTAGCTAGCTACAAGTATCAGTGTGTAATACTACTTGTTTAAAGATGGGGGTAGGTATTTAAGGTTATAGCTTGCCATGTTTTCTTTTGTGCCTGTACAACAGATGGGTACCAGGCACTTAGAATTTTTGGCATGAACTAAAAGGAGAAAAAGATACTACAGTTAATTTAAGGAACCTCGAATGGATAATACTGTTATTAATTTTATTAATTAGACGCTTGCCTCTGAAGTCTTGAATTTTTGATCTGCGCTTCTGAAACTTGTTCTTTAATACCTATGCTCTGATGTTCAAATAATACTCGAGTAAGTTTCAGTCCCCTTTTTTGGAGGCAAAAAGCAGAAATATGAGAGTAGTTATCTTGCTGCTGGTTTATATCACTGTGGGATATGCATAGGGTTTTTTCATTATTGTATTGAATGAAGTTTTCTTGTAAAAAAACAACTCTCGCTGGTTCCACATCAACTATTTTGTATTACTCTGCTTATTCAATTACTGACTTTTTTTCATATCTGTGTAAGAAATAAAGTATCTTGCAGGTGAATCACCTGTGTGTACATCATCTTCAACTTTGTAAGAGACAAACTGTAATTGCAAAACACTCTGTAAAGTGAAAGTTCAGAAAAAACCCACAACCTATTAGAGTTTTTACCCAAGTGCTTATATCTTTCTTTGGTTTGAGTTTGGTGAAAACTGCTGTATTTGGATGCCGAGTCAAGGAGTAAACTGTCTCTGTTTTTCTCTCTATCACTCCAATATCTCCTGTTTTTTATCTTTATTTTGTACATCTTCCTTGGGAACATGAGGCTCTCTTAATAAATAAAAAGAGAGATTTTATATAATCCACTGAAACAAAACTTTGTCACGGTCCCTTTTGCTTGATGGTCCTGTACTATAGCATTTAAACAAGCCAGGGATGAAAGTTGGGGAATCACGAACCTCCTGCATGAAGGGCGTTTTGTGGAAAGTTCCCTGAGAGAAATGGGATCAAAAGGGCAGCTGCTGCTTCACCTTTACCGGGTAAGAAAGAGGTGATTCTGCCCCTCTACTCCTCTCTCGTGTGACCCCACCTGGAGTTCTATGTCCAGCTCTGGGGCCCCCAACATGAGAAGGACATGGAGCTGTTGGAGCAGGTCCAGAGGAGGGCCACAAAGATGACCAGAGGGCTGGAGCACCTCTGCTGTGAGGACAGGCTGAGAGAGTTGGGGTTGTTCAGCCTGGAGAAGAGAAGGCTCTGTTTGCTTTTGTCTTTCAAGGCACTGTATGACAGATAAGGAAATAGACGTTGCCGCAGGGGTTTAATACTGTCCTCTCAAAGTTTCTGGTCTGAATAACTTGGTTTCCAGAAACATGCCTCATATTGTCCTCATATTTTTCTCCTCTTGATCCTGGCCAAGCGAACTGCAAGAAAAGGGCGTGTTGCTTGGGCAAAGCCAGTGCAGTAGCCAGGCTCTCTCCCATGTAACTTACATGTCGGGGTCGGCTGTGAGGGGGGCAACAGCAAAATGGGGTTGGGCCAGGGGGGAATCTGCGACTTCCCTCACTTGAACAGCATTGAGGGGGGTAGCAGTTGCATTTGGGTAGTGCTTCTGGGGATGGGGCCCTGCCTCCCACCAATTGAATTAACAGGACCCTGTTTGTAAAGAGTCGCAGCGCAGTCGGCACGCGGCACTCCCCACGCGTCCATCGCTCACCAGACCTCTGCACCAGGGTTGTCCTCCCCTGCCTGGCCGGAGCCTGGGAGCGGGGCGGTTTTATCTGCCCAGGGAGGAAGGAGGGAGAGGCGTTACTGCGCGGCTGAGGGATAGGACAGGCAACGTCCCCATCACCTGCAGCTTGGGGTACAGCGGAGCCGCTGCTGCCTTTGTCACAGAAGGGGGTGGGGGCGATCATGGCAGGCGCCCAGCTGGAGCAATAAGGAACTGGCACCAAGGGCCCAGGCCATCCCTGCCGGACCCAGGTAGGGTGGATCTCTGCATCCGGTGACGCGCCAGGCATGCTGCTTAAATTAAAGTTTCTTAAAAAAAAGTGTGGGGTGGGGTGTGCTGCTGGTTTTTTTTCTTGAGAGGAAGACCTACCTGGCTGAGCTAACCTGCCCACAGCAGCACTTTCTGCACGTTTCCTCTCCTGACAGAAGACTTTCTCCACTGAGCTGCGCTTCTGTGAACTCTTGAGATCAACTACAGTACAAACTATACACGCTGTACATTAACAAATGATGTCCAAAGGAAAAAAAAAACCAATACCCAAACCATCCCACGACCCAACCCCTTCGCTTCGCTTTTACTAACCTTATTACACAAATTACCACGGGATCAAACTGCCGGAGGGCAGTTTACCTGGTAAATCAGTACACGCAGTTACAGAAGCCCGCGGTAGGGCTGTGAGTCACCTCAGCCCAGACTCCAGCCCGGCTCAGGAAGCGAACACAGTCAAATTTACACTGCAAAATGCTTTGTTGCGCTTCTTCACCACTATTATCCATAGTACAGAGCCTTGGCCAGTTCCCACCATTGCTGAGGGCTCCCGCTCCTGGGCTAAAACCCTCAAGGCAACCAGGCGAAGAGCGTGGCAGACCCCGGGCTCGCAGAATGAGCACCAAGCCCGTGTGACTTCTCTGAGGTACCAGAGCCACTGGAGGACACGGACCCAGTGGCCAACTGCCCCAATGCCTAACTTCGATAGTCCAAATTCCAGTCAGTCGAGACATTTTGATCTCCCCCCGTCTCTTTCCAAAAAAGCATGCAAAACATCCAAAGGAAAAAGTCCAACCGTTTTTCAGAGACAGCATTCTTCCAGAACTGAAGCACATTATAAAAGACACACAGCGTTTAAGATACCAACTCAATGCAAAATCAAAGCTTTTTCTGCCGGCCTTTTACAAACCAATCAATCCTGCTGCAGTATTGGCTGTGCTGTTACTTTCAACAGGCAACAGGATTTCTCCCAGTCCTCCGAAATGGGCGCAGAGTCCTCGCTCTCTGCACATGTTCCCCCACAACTACGCATATTTTCTATGTATGTACCACCAGAACGCTCCCTTCTATCCCACCAAACCCCTGCTAGGCGCACAAAAATACAGCGACGCCAGCGCTTGGAAAACAACTCTCTCGATGATCCATTTCAAAACTAAAAGGCTTCCCTTCCCCATACCCAGCTACATTTGTCATGCAGCAAAAATTTCACAGTTCTCTGGGTGTTTGTTTTAATTTCAATTCACCTTTCAGCCTCCAAGCCTACACCAAGCAAAGCTGCAAAAACTTCTGGCACTGCGGCTGCACCTTCTTTACGCCCTTTTTTTTTAATGGCTGAGTAAATAACAGCCTTTATTTCTCAACTGCCCCATCTTATAACTCACACAGTAAATGGTAAAACATGAATGAGATTTTGAAACTATTTTTATTCTGTTAAATAACAGGAATGAAATAGCAAGAAAGCTCCAGGCAGAGGATTTTTGCACTAACAAAACTATTCAGACACAGCTATAAACAAAACGAGCTTACCAGTCTGAAAACTGGTCAGGTCTTCCTTCACTGGGTAACAGTGGCTGAAAGAAAGAAATTACAACTGTGCAACCCAAAGGTCTCACTTGGTCCACTAAAAACTGAGGGAAACAGAATAAATCAGTCCATAAACACAACCGGCTGCTACGCTACTGAAAACAAAGTCAAAGTGAAATAATTCTGCCTCCTCCCGACTTTTGCTCCCTGCCCCGAGTGGTCAGGAGCTGCCTCTGCTGAAGCCCTGAAAAGGAAAAAATTCCCACCAGTGCCTCCAGGGCCAGGTTTTTGTCCCCCTTGATTGATTTTCCCCCAGGTTTCTTTAACACCTGCCACCGCTTTTTTGTCACACCTCCACCTGCTGCAGCAGCTCAGCAAGGTTTGCTGGGACAAAGCCTGGCCCTGCATTTCCATCACGGCCCTGAGGCCCTCCACAGCCTGGCACTGATCTGCTTTTAACAGGCAGGTAATTAACAGGTCTGCGTTACAGCTCATTTCTGTCCCCAGGAAGGGCTTTTCCTCTTTGTTGTGACCGAGCTCATGCCTCCAAACCAGCATTTTTAAGCCCTGGTATTGTCCTTCACGCTCAGTGCAAAGCTTCTGAGCACTAGCGCATTTTCTTTACTACAGCCTCAACCTCCTCTTACAGGAAAAAAAATCAGCCTTAAAGCAAACAAAGGCTGTGAGTCAAGTCTAACACGACCTCCCAAAGGCTCAGGGTGATAAAAGCTTTCATCGCCTCCAGCCAAGACTTAAATGTCTGGCGAACAAAATGTTCTGGAAAAGTGATGTGCCTTCTATAAACACATTTTTCTGGCAGGTACGTCCTGTTGTTTAAAAACCTGGAGAGACTGACTCAGCCTGGCTTCTGCAGGAGGTAAGGGAAGGCGATGGGTGGAGGAGAGGGTGGGAAATAAGGGGGTGGAGGGAATGGCGTGCGAGAAGAAAAGGGAGAGACGCAGAGCTGAGCCCCGCGCAGCCTCTGGTGCCGGCACGCAGAGCCACTGCCGTTAACCAGCGGTTTGGAGAAAGTTTATGTACACGTTGCCCACCTCCTTCGGTCCGCTTTTCGCGCCGAGGCAGTTTTCCAACATGTCTTTTGTGGGCAGGAAGCTGTCAGTGGCGGTGACAAATTGCCGTAGCGCATTCCTGCCCGACAGGCGGCATTTTTGCTCTTCCTTGGCAATGCTGTCTAGCATGACTCCGCGGATGTCCTTGGGCTTCCCTGGCACACCGAACATGATGAACAAGCCCAGGCAGTCCTGGCCCACCAGGCAGCAGAACTCTGCCAGCTTCTCAAACCTGCTCCTGTCTCGGAAGTGCTCGTCGGCCAGTGCGGCTTCCTGGCAGCAGTCCTCAGCGGGGCCGCCTTCGCTATGGAAAAGCTCGGCCAGCTGTAAAGCCTGCACGGCGATCTGAAGTTTGATTTGCTTGTCAGCTCCAGACAGAGTCCAGATCCAGTCCACCCCGAACAGGGAGGACTGCTGCTTGGTCATTTTGCTGGTTGTGATACGTTCCTCCACTCCCTTTTCCACGCAGAAGCTGATGAAGTTGACCAAAAAGATCTCACTCAGCGTGTTTGTGGCTGGCTGGAATTTGCTCTGAGGATCCATGAAACCAAGATAGTCCTTCAGCCTTTCAGATGCATAGACCACGCCTCGGCTGAAGACGTGACAGATGACTAGACTTTCAGCCTTGTTCTCCTGGTTGTCCTCGTGGGAGACCTTCTGGCCCATTTTCTGTGCAGGAGGAGGTTTCCACACGCAGACCGCCTCGGGGAAGTCCCTTCCTTCTCCAGCAAAGGCTCTGTCGGTGCCGGGCTGAGCCAGACCTATTAAGCATGAACACGGTTACCCACCACCTTCCAGATGAAGGCCATGGCAGCAGCAGAGCGGAGCTCTGTGAGCAGGCTGCTGCCCCGTGGGGCAGACGGGCTTTCTCCTGGGTGTGTTTCTCCCCAGCCAACTGAGCCCCGACCGGCCTGACAGGCCCAGTAACTTTCACACCTACTGAATCCACCTGTGCTTGTTTTCCTTATTGTTAATTCCGGCACCGTTTCTGTAGCTGATGCTATCTCATTCCAGTCTGATCTTATCTCCTTTGAGCTCCTTTCTAGGACTACTACAAGAGAAGGCATTTTATTGGCGCTATCTCACTCCTGGAGATGAAAAAAACCTTTTAATTCCCCAGAGAAAAGTATGCATCCGAACCTGAAGACTTCTACAGGGTGCTTGAAATGGCACCATGGTCTTTTTTGACGGGCCACTGCCTGTATCCCAATATTAACTGCCGCTACTGCCAGTGGCATTAGTTGGGCCGTGGCAAGGCACACGGACTCGGCTGGACTTTTGGCTCAACGGAGAAGCTCATGCTGCTGCTGCCTGTAACTGGCTTATCTCAGGGGACCTTGGACAGCCAATGCACCACCATGCACGACTGTCAGACACAACTATACAAATATAGAAGCTTCCTAACCTTAAACAAATCCAGCCTCCCGAATCTGTGAAAGCTGGAACCCACGTTACCGCTGCAGTGGGAACCACTCCTGTTCAGCTCCAGATGTTGCTGGTGCCAAATGCACCACTACGGTCTCTTCATCGGCGCAGGATCTCACCACCATTCTCAAGAAACAGGTTTTGTCCGGCTAAATGCTGCTCTTCCTGCTCCTCTTCATTCTGAACGAGTGAAAGAAGTGCCGAGGATGTGTCTTTCTGCCTTCTTTACTCTCCTCGCTCAAAAAAAAAATCATTTGATATATCTCTCCTTCTGCCTACAGATGTTCTTGTGCTCCTGCCACTCCAGGGAAGCTCGTTCTCAGGTGCATGGACTGGCCAGTCCCACTACTGCCCTTGGGTCCCTCTTCTCTAAGAAACAGATCACGTCCTATGTATTACACGTCTTTTCTTCCACAGGTCTTCAAAAGTGTCACGGGCCCATCTCCATTCCTTCATGACTTTCTCACAGATATGATTAGGGAGCATGCTGCTGCTTCTCCCATCATCTCTGACCGTAACTCTAATTTCCTTTTTATTCTGGGGTTCCCCAGCACCTAAAACTCTCTCCTGTCTGACCACTGCTCCAAATCTACTGGCAACTCAGAAGTTCTTCTTCTTACCTGCCTCGAAGAGCACTATCTTCCTCCTCCCAACTGAGGAGAAAGAGGCTCAGTAGGAAGTTCTTGTTGCATGTGAAAATGACAAAATACTAAGGTGAAGCATAAAGAATGCACTAAACAATCGTAACAACAAAGCACTGCAAGGTATAAAAAGCATGCAAGGGTAGGAAAAGCACAACCTTTCCTAAAGGGAATGCCAGGACGCAACAATACCTAGTGGGAATTAGAAGACTCATTCCAGAGGTTATTCTGGATTACTTCCCCATTCCAAAACATACGTGTAATTTAATCAAACAGAAAAAAAATGGGTTTAATCTCCATAGGCTCTCGATCAATACACATTTATCTTTTCCTAATTAACGTAAACAACCCGACAACAGAAGTTCATTATGCTCTAGGTTCCAAAGTGTTTATCCACAGTCTTCCCACTAAAATGTTGAGCTGATGAACAAAACCATAGGAATTACAGTCACGAGATAGGGGTTCTGCATTTTCTGGTCCGTTATCTGCGCTGCGGCTGGGCAAAACACCTATCATCATTTGTACCTGGCACCCCAGCAACAAAACATAGTCTGGGGAAGCAACGCCTGTCGGCAAAGCAGCTGGAGCTCCTACAGCGGCTGAGGGCTGCAAAGGCACAGGGAGGGGAACAGCCCCTGGCACCAGAGGGATGGTTGCCCTTTACAGCAGGAAGGGCCAGAGCTGGCCTTTCCTTCGGCACCCTGTGAGGACTTGCCCAGGAGCACACCCCGAGCAATGGGCAAGAACACTTTCCTAATCACACCGTACCAAACAACCCAAGATGGTTCAAACCGGGACCCCAGAAATAAGTGAAAAGACTTGGGGTAGTTGATTTCTTAGCTGTCAGCCGAGTCCTTCTGCAGGCACAATCAACAAATGAACTAACGAGGCCACAAAAAATGTGCCATTCCACCCCTTCTACCTCCTTTGTCTTTTCAGCAGAACAAAATGAGCTTCCTAGGAAAATAAAAAGGAGAAAAAAAGAGGATACATTAAAAAGGAACCAGCTTCCAGAAACAGTTGGCATTTTCCACAGACTTTATTGGATTTTACATGGCAATACACAGTAGTTACGTTGCCCTCTTCAACCACACACAAATTAAAATACCCCAATGGTATCAATTGCGTGCACACGCGCACATAAACTTCCTGACTTTATCACCTGCTTTCGTATTCCACTCCCATAAAATAGCCAAGGTTCAGGTGATAGGCAGCTTCGAGGGGATGACCTGGCTTCCAGCCGCTGAATGCAGGAAAGGCTTGTTCGGAGCAGAACGTTGCTTACACTGGACTGAAATAAACCATTATCTGCTGTTGTTGACACGCTTGCTAATAGCACTGTACTAAGGAGAAATCTGAGAGTATTTCTTTGTGCCTATTTCAGCACATAACATCGTGTCACCAGCCCCCCTTTCCTCCCCCCTGTGAATATCCAAGTCACATTCACTAGCCAGCGTCTAGTGAGAGCGAATCCGGGGGGAATACTTTTCATCAGAAGCCCGCACCGCATCTTCCCCGTGCTTCTGCAGCATTTGGGAGAGCAGGGTCTTAAGCTCGACTTACATGTAAATAATAACCATATTGCATAGTATTCACAGAAAGCGAGCCCTGAATTCGCATCCCAAGCATCTGCACCCTACAGCTGACGGCAGGCGTTACACAATGTGGTATTTCTGCCCGAATAAAATAGCTCAAACGCCCCCAAGACTGCAGAGGAAGAAACAACAGAGAGCAAATTATTTGCAGACAGAGAATTAGTCAGGAATATTGAATAAAGCATAGTTGTGATCTGTTTGTAGACAAATGGTAAGCAGCACAAACTATTTTATGTATACATTGTGGATTGTTTGCCGGGCTTCGGTTACTAAAGAGAAAATGGCAGCGCTCGGTATTATGTTTAACATAACCAGTCGACGTAAAATTTTTCATCTTGGTACATAAATAATAGCCTACACTGCACATCCTTCAAGGAACCAGGCTGGAATAGCTTATCAGGTTACAATAATATAATGCTAGAATACGTCTCCAGCCTACCTCAACATCTGAGGGGATGGGCTCCACGGAAGCCCCTGAAAGAACCTTTCTTCCTTTACCTAGCTCTGTTAACAGTGTTTCAGAAATACCCACAAAGTCAGCACAAATCTAACATCCCTTGCACCACACCAGCGGTGTGTTGGAAATGGTCTCACTTCCAGCAAGGAGAGCCATGAAACGAGTGACAAACACTCGGTAAAGCAACACGCCACTGCAAGGAACAATTCCAGCTGGACTTTTTTTTTTGCCTTTACATAGCAAAGAAGCTTCATGCCATTGTGCTAAAATACATGCAACGTTCAACACCATATGAACTACCACTGTGATAAACAGAGTTACTTTTTTTGGTTTGCTTTTGGCTAGGACACCTCGCAATACTGAAAGGCTGACAAAAAATTTCCACTGGCTAGTTAGGATTTTTAAAATCTGATGATCTTCAAAGGCGGAGGAGCTGTGTTTTAAGAAGGTAAAATGATGAGCAACATGTTTGATATTTCAATTCTTGAGGAAAAGTCCTACCTTAGGTTTAATATTATGAAATAATATATTTCCTATACATTTCTCTATATAGCTTTTTTTTTTTTTTGCGCAACTACATCATCTTTACGTTAGTCACAGCACAGAAATATCCCTTCCATACGCAGGGAGTACTCTCAACTTCAAGGACATTTTTTAAGTCACAGAAGTGTTAATAACCTTGTTTGAATGCTATAACTACTGCTGTTGGGAACAAGAAAGAAGACCTTTTAAGATGTGCGGTTTCCGTAAGAGTCACTGCTAGAAGAAACATGCTTTATAATTGTTTCATCCCAAATGGAAGATCATTAAACTGTGCACTTAGTAAAAAGCAACAAAAGCAAACAGTTCCAAAGGTCAGCCTGCCTTTTCCAGTAACCAGCTGGTATGCAAACTGGCATAATCTTTTTTACAACCCACTCCCCCTTCCCCTACACCTCGAACTTTCCATCACTCTATCTCACAAAATTTAAATTTTTGCTTTTATATGTACTTCATATACTTCTTTTTTCTTTCTCTTTTTCTTTTTTTTTTTTTTATAAAACAGTATAAAAATAAGAGCAACAGTCAAGAGCTACTGGGGAGTTTATGCAAGGCATGGATGACTAAAACCCTACATTGGATACCATAGGAAGGGCAGAACTGGTATTTGTGCTGAACAAATGCACTTGAAAAAGGGCAGTAACATCTTTTTTGAGCTGAGAGCCTAGAGAAACCTGATGCACGTTATCTACAGTCACAATACTTTAACCTAACATCTTCTGTTATTTTTAAACAATATAAAGGATTATCTGAGGCCGCGAATAAGCAAAAGGAGCACTATGATACCACGTAGATTTAAATGCAACACTCTGAAACATATCACCAGTTTGTACATTAAATATAGTAAAAACAATTACCATTCATGAGTGTCTGGGTGTTTCTTATGGCAACTTTAGAGTAGGCACCTTTTTTTTTTCCCCTCCTTTTTTTTTTTTTTTAAATTCTCCACCTCCCACTGTTACTTCTAACAAACAGAAGCAAGAGCAATGTAATGTACATGATCTGCCGCCCGTCATGTATAATGATGACATTTCTTGCCTATAGGAAAGTGAGCCTTTGTCAGTGCCTGACTGTCGGTTACTGTCACACATTGGAGTCCTCATCTGTTATACTGGTGCTAGGAGAGCGAGCCGCAAAGTCTTTAAACATTTCATCTTCTTTCAACATGTGCTAGAAAGGAAAGGACGGAAGAGTCAAGGTTCGGGGCCCTCACAACTAAAATCAAGCACCTGGGATGGCCCAGTCCTGTGCCCAGCAACAAACAGCGCCGTCAGCCCTGCCAGCCACCGCTTTGTTCTGCTGAGGACATTTTTCACCACTGCTGGTTCCTGACCAGCTCGCGGCTCAGTCCCCTTTCTGCTTGCCCAAACGGCTGGGGGAGCACAGGCTGCAGCTGGGCTTCCACCAAGAAAGTGTCCCGTGACCCTCAGTTGGCAGCCCACCACCCAAGGACAACCCGCCTGAGTGCTGTGTCCTCTGCCCTCCCCGGATGGTGGTCATGGGCCACCACTCCCAGCCAGGAGAAACTCTTAGCCAGGATGGGCAGGCATCTTCCTCAATCACTAATTCTTTTTTTCCCCCCCTCTGTCCCTGTACAAAAAACAAAGGAGCTCAAATGACCCCCAGTTCTGATGAGGCTTCACTATACCCATAATTTGCACAGTATTTTATATACTTTAGCCCTCAGAGACCAGTGGTGCTTCACTCTGTCCAAAGACTAGGTCCTGCCATGCACCGAAATCAACGCAATTCCCCAAAACTACAAAACTCAGCTGCTTGACAGAGCCAGTAATAGCAAAGTTGTACTTAGTGTACTTGTATTAAATAGCATTGCTATTTAATACTAAGGACTGCCCAGGGGTTTATACCCATCTTGCAGAGACAGAGATCTTATTCCACAGACCCCGCTGTTAAGCCTTACTGTCAAGTTGTTGATGCCTTCAGAAAACGCTCCTATTTGTCTCACTGTCCCTTCTGAATCTTCCATCTACGAAACACAGACAATGAATAATACATCATTAATAAACTGTATGCCACGACAGAGTGGCAATTAAGCGCAGCACATAATGTAACTGCTTGATTACACCCAACATGGTCAGAGGAAGGGAGGAGAGCAGAGAGTTATGCCGGAGTAGGTCCCAAAGGCACCGTGTTCACAGCTTGAGCCTCCTTGGGCCAAGAGACGCTTTTGCTAGTAATGCTGCGTGACTGCAAGAAGTCAGGACCTTCACGGGCCAAAGCAAAAGGAAGACTTCCCCGAGAAAAGGAAGGTTTTCCAGCAAACCCGACAGCACAGTCAAGGACTCCAAACTGCTAGAACTGGCTTACCTGCTCCAGCCTGTCCAAATCATCGTCGTCATACACTCGGATATCCAGGCCAGGCTTAAAACCCTTCTTTGACCCACTTCCAGATGCCCGCCCCAGCTCCATAGGACACACATACTCTTCCACATCATCCTGCTTCTTCTTCCTCAGGCTCCCAAAATTGCTGAAGGCAAGTTTCTTTGGCTTACAAGTGAAGAGAAAATTGACAAGAAGTCAGAAAATCAGCAAAGAATTAACAGATCTCTTACTCTTGCACTGGTGTTTCAATAATGAAGGGTCCAAACCCCAGCGCTCTCCTAAACAAAGATCTTCTGAATAGCTGTATTTCATGATAATTGCATCTGAAAGAACAAGATGTGTCCCCTCATTCTACCATTGTTAAGACAACACCATTTAAAGGATCCCAAATGAGATCAGAATCCCACTGCAGTACACTGTGAGCATATGAAAAATAAGAGACAGTCTCCCTCCCAAACGCCTTATAGTACAGACAGAAGGACAACGAGCGCTACCTCTTGTCTGTGCATATGAGAGACTGAGATGTGGTGCATTCATAGTAGACACAAGCGTCAAACCCAGATCTGCTGAGTCCTGCTCTTACGCTTCTTTCATAAGCAGCCAATCCCTTTTCTTAAACCTTACTGAGCTGCTCTCAATCATGGATAAAACAAGCACACCGGAGATCTAAATGTCCGCCTGGAAGCTCACGCACCGACCCAGCACAGATGACCTACCTTTACTTTGGCAGTTGCTGTTAAGAGGACGTAGTCTGGGGACTCCATGGCTTCGCGTTTCTGCTGCTGGGCCTCCTGCCCGATGAGGAGGTTGAAATGAGTCGCCAAGTGCCGCCTCAGTAGCGTCTTGTTTGGTGGGATGTTCAGCAACTGTGCCATGGTTTCCACATTGAAACGAGGCTCCAGAACCTATTAATCAAATCACAGAGAATCCAGATGAAGCCACTACTGTCTGATGAGGTCTCAAGGAGATCAACGAGCACGCCTATCTTGGTCACTTCCTAAGGTTGCTTTGGGGTGGGGTTTTTTGTATTTTAGAGGAAGCAAACAACAAAGAGGGAGAAAAGAGAGTTAACTAGTTATAGGATTCATAAAATGCTACCTGCAGGCTTCACTTCTTGAGTTATAAATAAAAAAACTGGCAGGTAAGAAGAAAGCAACAGATAAATCCACCCTTAACTCATGTAATGTGTGAAGCTGCCAAAAACCATTTACCCACCGTCCTCTTTAATTCTGGAAAATGTAGCCAGAAGAATAATGGAAAATAAACAGACATAAAATGTTCGGAGCAGGGATACACCTCTTAATCACCACAACAAACTTCTGCAAGTAAAAGTCTATTATCTGGACTATGTGATGCTAGAGCAATTAAAAACAATCCTGGTTTGACATTGAAATCACAGATTTTACAGAAGTAATAAGCCTTCCTCACAAAATAAAAGCATATCCAGGTCTAGGAAGGAAGACAGTGGCTGTTTAACAGCGTGATAACAGTGTACAGCATCATAGGACAGGAAGTGGAGAATGCCCTACCTAAATTAAATTGTGAGGGGAATACAGATAATCAAACCCAGTGCTGCTCACACTAATTCTGCCCAAGACATTCATGTCCTTTAAACTGTAGGATAATACATTTTGGTAGCAACTTCTTATTAAGTAGAGTAAGAAGGTAAGGTGTGGGCAGCAAAGATAATGTCAGAACTTTGCTCTAGCAATTCTCAGCCTTTTTTTTTTTTTTTTTTTAATAGAAGGGAACAAGCCAGCCTAAAACCTTACCATCAGTCCCCCATGCACACCGCTCCCCCGCAGGTTAGGTGCATACTCTGCCAGATCAACGGAGCGTAACCACTCCATCACGCGATGATTGGTCCACTGGGTGACCTCAGAAGGTGTGACATTATTCTGTGAACAGGAGGAACGGACAGTTAAGGAGACTTCCGGACTCAGCTGTCTCAGTCCCAATCTTTACCAAAACAAACCTCTGCCGTCCTTAATAAACATAAGCCCACTTTGGCCCCGAGAAAAACCTCTTTTTGGATTGCTATCTTGCAGCAATACCAAAGTGGAGATGGGTCTGGACAGTGGGTAGGTCTGTATTATGCTTCACGGCATTTGATTATCATGCTGTGCACTCGGACTACTTGCAATTTCTACCAGTAGAACTGAAAATGCAACTTTTCTTGCACATATGCATCGTGACTCTAAATCCAAGAGTCTGGGTTGCTTCATCATCCATTGCCCTATCCAGCATACGCTGCTTCCAAACCAAACTGATGGCAGTCTCCTGTCTGGTAACAGGGCCAACCTCCTTTTACACAGAAAATTTTGACACAGCCATCAATTTTCCAGGGAGTTACACAAGACTTACAGTAACAGCGCGCCGAGTTCAACATGATTTATGTTCCAGACAGCACATCAGAGACTAAGCCAGAACAGCCAGCTGTTGGCTAGGAAGAGCAGCGGGAGATTTGGCAAGGAGACATGAGTCTGGGGCCATGACAGGTGGAGAAAAGGAGCGGGCAGAGAAGGAATAATCAGAAACACCAGGGAAAAACCCTAGAGGATTCCTCTTCACAGCTTCATCTTAAAGCAGTACCTCATCAGATGGCCTCCGGCGCAGACAGTTGGGCTCGAAGTTATTTATTCTCAAAACCTGAATGGCTCTTTTGATGCTGAGGTGGTGGAGGACACTGACAACTTTCAAGGACAGCAAGTCATCCTGTTGAAGAGAAAGGGGGAGTTAATAAACATAAACGTGCTTATTGCTGGAACCAGCACCCGACCGGAGAAGACTGCTTCGGACCCTGGCTTACAATGGCACATCTGACACATTCTGGGGCAAGACTTTAATATGTGAGACACATGATTAATGTCAAACCATCTATCCCAAAATAAAAGCTTCCCATGTTGCTCTGTACTAGCTCCATGGTGTCGTTCTTCACACTGGGTACAAGCAACCCTTGCACATTAGGACAAGAAACCTGGGGTAACAAGGAGGGGAGAGTGAGATGACACATCCTCAGCAATCTGGGTAGAGCCACCACAGCTTTCAAAACCCAGTGCATCAGACTCACCTGGCACTTGCATTTGACCCTGCCAAAAGTTTTAATATCACAAATGTCCAGATAAAAGCTTGACTGAAAACAACAAATTGCCCTGAACATTGAGGCATTCTGTACCATTAGGATGACAAAAAGAGGGAAGAAGAAAAATATGAAGACGTGTCAGGTTGGTCTCCCACAACTGCAAATGAGAAATGTTTTTTAAAATGCTTGTTGTGGTGGAAGGATGGAAAGGGTGACCATAGCCAGGCTGTGGAGAGGCCCACCCAGCTCACCATCACTGTGTGGCTCCTACATTGCGCAGGCACCCGCTACGGTACAGGGGAAGGAGGGCAGGCTGGCCAGGAGCACCAATTCCCTCTCACGTGTGCCTGAAGGCGGCTCTGTGACAAGGCAACCTGGCTGTGTCTTTACACCACACCATTTTCAGCACGGGATGAGCCACTTCTCACACATCGCAGGGCAAGAGCCTGCAAAGGCACAGGCCACACTCCTCCCTGCAACGCATCGGTGATACTAACAAAAGCAGCTCATTCTTTCTCCAAAAGCTCAATCCTCACAATTTTTTTTTACTTAAGCGTTCATCTCATGGGGGACTTCTTTTATAGCTCACACAGACTGGCTGTTTAGCCTCCCACCAGTATCTGTGGAGCGTCAGGCATCTCTTAGGACAACTCGTGCCATGCCAAGGAATGAGATGGTGCCTCACCGCGCTCCTCTCTGCACTGACCACAGGGCACAGATGACTGCCTTTGTCTGGACAGGTAGCTTTTAGATGTCAAGAGCCAGGAGAGATTAGTTCCTCCCTTCATGACTACAGTAGCAAGCAGGAGTTTTGCTTTGGCTCCATTAAAGTTCCCTCTTCTCCTTCTTGTACCCAGGGCTCCTTCTGGCACCCAAGAGGGCCTCAACTCGCAGGACACATATGGTGGACAATGGTGAAGGAGACAGAAGGTTTAGATGAGGCTCACAGGTTAAAAAAGGCTGCTGGTGCTACCCAACACCCTGACCTGCTGACCGGTTTGCAATCTATGCAATGCAGAAGGTGTCACATTTTGCCCACCTCTGGTTTCATTCCAGCGTCTAACCCCAGGAATTTAGCATTTCAAAACCATAATCACCAGATTCTCGCTCATTTAGGGAGTCCAGCCATGAAAAGCTTGTGATGGGGAGTATGCAACACGACTGGCTAGACTTCCCAGCTCACTGGCTGCTGCTGTGGCTCCAGAGGAGTGCTACAAAAGAAAAACCTCCCCTGCACTGCAAGTGTGGTCACACACCACGAGACTTGCACTCTTGCTACACTAAGCTCTTCGGGTGTAATTTAGTCCTAACTGTGCCATTACAGGTCTCAAACTCGAGTTCTCTGCTGGTGCAAGTTGGCTGACTTAGATAAATTTATGCATCCCTGTGCTAGGGTTAACCTGGCTTAATATGTTTTAGTATTACTTATGTGTTATGAATACTGGACTCTTTTGTTAGAATATTTAAAACCAGATTCTTCGCTTACACAAACATTTCATTGTGTTTAGCCAACCTTGTGATGAATCTAAGAGCAGAGTTTCTGTGTCACAGTTTGCTATTTATCATAAAATAATGAATATTTGTGATTGAGTTAATGAGATTTTTAAAAGTACTTCTTTCATACTTTGCATACAGCTGTATTTAGCTGGTTGTTTACACTGAATCTGTCATTACAATTTGATGGTTAAGCTGCCTAAAAATATCCCCAGTGATCTACAATTAAAGGGAAGTGACAGGAAGAATATCTATTTAAAAGGCAAAGCTCCTGCTACACATCCCTCTTCTGTTCATGCTTTACTTTTCTTTCTTTTTTAATACAAAAAAAGACTGACTGTTGAATAATACAAGTTCCCTTACATTACAGCCTATGCTGCATCTTAGCCGTATTCAATCCTTATCCAATTAACGCAGTGGTAGCGAAGTCTCCCAACTCAAGATCAAATTTAATGGAGACTACTGGCAGCAGATCTCCAGGACTTAAGAATCGGAAGAAAGAAACTGCCTCCTACTTTCATATTAATGTCCAAACTCAAAAAAATAAAGGAAACAAACATAAGCAGTGAGTATTTAACATCTGACCAAAATGGACTCAACAGCAAAGTCATGCCAAGCAGACAGTGCTGTGCTCGTCTCTCAGGAGGAAAGTTAGATGGATCAACCCTAGGCTTCCTCCTGGTGCTACTGTAAAGTCTATACAAAATACATGTAAACGTGGTATTAAAAGGTAACTTTCACTCTGCCCATGGCATGGCTCATGAGAGAACAGGAGCGTGATCGATTTCGTCTTTGTTATACAGAAGGAATTAATACTAGCGATGCTTAGTTTACATTTGTGTCTCCAGAGAAGAACAAAGGTCTTATCTCATCTTACCTGAGACCTTACACATAGGAAACCTGCTGGGTTGGCTTCACCTGACCGGCAGAAAAGTGGGGAGCTGACGCTGATGCTAAGCAGTTTGAAATACATTATGCAAAAGTTATTAAATGTAGCCAGTTTTCAAACAAGTTGGCTCTTCAAACTGCAGTTGTCTTCAAAGGAAATTGCTTGGGTTTTCTTAACCTAAGCATCCCCATGGATAGGTAAGCAGGCTGAATGTTGCTCACTGAAGAAGAAAATTCCACCTACTTCTACTAATTAGTAAGAACCTGAAGAGCAAAGGCCCAGCTGCGTGAACTGCGACCACAGAATTTGCATACTTTTGTACACTTACAAACACTGTCTGAGCACATCAGTGTTGCGCACAACTGTCAAGCACAAGATTGCCCATTTCTCATGCGTGAGTCTGGGCTCTTGCTTACTATGTTTGCTCTTCCACGTTAATATAGTATCTTTAAAGCTGGAAAGAATATAGGAAATGCTTGCAAGTGAGTAGCAGTATTGGGCCTTCTGTTTGCTAGAGCTTACAGCTATTAGCATTAGCACAATACAGGACACCCACTACAGTTTCAAGGGATCCTTTAAACGCTGCAATGAAGCACACAGACAAATACGACCCTCAGCCTTCTCCCTTCGATTATCCAGAAAATGTAAAGACCCCATTTATGAACCATTCAACATCTTTGAAATTATTGTCAGAAAGTCCCATGAGACACACGAGATGTTTAGCTGTTGAAGCCTGTATTTTTGGTACACTACATGCACATAGGTGTAGCCTCTGCAATGCTGCAAAAACGTACAAGCTTACAAGACTTACAAAAGCTTACAAGAATAAGCTCCAACTGCAACTTCCTTTCAGTAGATCCAGTCATCTGGGATGAAACTCACACGTGCAGATGGCAACCACATGGTACTTTTACAGCCCTTTTTCAAACTTTCAGCACAGGCCCAGAGTAACGCACAGACAGTCTGCTGACCTCCACACAGGCGCCAACCTTCTGCTCTAGGAAGCTATAAGCCAGATCACTGTGATCTGGCTCTTTGGCTCCTTGTGGACACTGGATCCCTTAAGATGCCTGTTAAGGGCCATCTGTGACATGAGAGCTGCCCAAGCAGCCACAGATCCCCTTTCTGCATGCCACAAGCTGTCTGTGGGGACAGCTGGGATTTGGCCAGTGGCCACTTGCACAGGAGGAAAGGGGAAGAAGGCTGGCAACAGTGGCTGGTGGCAGTGCCTCCTCTCCAGCCTCCAGCTCCCCTCTCATGGCCAGCTACTGTCTGGATGCCCCCACTCCCTCCTTGTAGCAGGGGCAGGAGGGTGTGTGTGGGGCCAGGGCTGCCGCTGGGGGAAGGCTGAGAGGAGGTGGATGTGGGAAGGGGAGAAGGCTGCTGGCAGAGGTGTGTGGTAGGGCACATGGATCCTGGTGATGTGGAGTGCAGAAAAGGTTGCTGCTGCTGGCAAATTGACCCAAAAGGGGTAGAAGGAAGACAGAGGCTCGGATGGAGAGGGAGGAGGATGTCAAGCAATTACAGTATCGATGCAGTTGGAACAACAGGCACAGTGAAAGCAAGTCTCTCTAGTCTCACCTGGCCTTTAGTGACCCATCTGGAGGCTCACGCCAGTGTGCAATGAAGCGGGGAGAAACTAAAAGTACAGACAAGATGCCAGGAAAAGAAATGCTATTTACTCACCACGCTCATATAATGCAGCATTCGGCCGTCCACCTTTCCTTCATCAAACTGGGTCTTATACTGGGGGAGGCCAATGTCATCCAGCCACCCTGAAGCAGAGACAGACACTCACGTTAGTGTGATCTTCAAGTTGCCTAGCACCAGTAGTGTTATTCCCACTCTTTCAGCCCCAAATTCGCCATGACTAAGGACCCCTATTAGAAGTTGCTGCCTCAGCAAGTAATAAAATCTTACTGGTAACCCAGTGGTAATCCAGTTTTCCATGATTGTTTTCCTCTTCGGACCCGAGTGCCTGTAGAGCAAGCTGAAGCTTCTTCCGATGCAATGGGTGCTTTATTCCAAGCTCCTGTGAAGGGAAGGAAAGCAGCAAATCTAAAGACAATACTGTGTTTTATTTCTCCCTCTGCTGAATTACAGATGGTTTCAGAGAGTCACACCGTACACAGCACTCGCTGGTGACTTGGCAGGTGTATTTTCTATTTGCTGAATATCAGCATCATTTTAGCACGTGTTTAGCCCTAGGGAAAGGCCCACTCACTGTGGTGGATTAATTTCAAAACACAGCGGACTCTGGACAGCATGAAAACATCAGCCACAATATTCTCATACCAGGTTAAAAAACCCTCGCAATATAAAATGTGTTAGCATTCAGAAAAACATCTGATGGGATAACTTCCTTCCCTCCCACTTAGGCAGGTAAGGTTAAAAGAATTATTTAGTTAAGAGCACATGAAGGTCCCAGGAATTACTGAAATTTACTAATACTTCCAAATGCATAGCACCTTCCCCAGTTTAGCTGCAGGATCTCTTCAATCCCATATACACTTTCACCAGTGCCTGGCAGTGCACTTTACCTCTGATAACAAGCCATTATATGTCCATATCACATTTTTCTTATTTCGGTTGTTGTGTTAACTACAACTTTGAATTAGCTCACTCCCTCATTGAGAAAACAGGGTTACTCTTTGGTGGTGAGGATAGTAACTTTTAAAACTGGAAAATTCAAATGTTAGCAAAAAGTTGTTTCAAAGTATAGACTGAATCAACTTTTTAAATGTTTCTAGTTTTAGAAAACAAGAGGTGAACAATTCCATAACAATTTAAGACAAAGAAACCAATCACCCTTGTGTGCAACAAATCCTCATTCCCCTGTGTAAAAGGTGCAGAAAGTACAGTCAGACCAAAAGAGCAGCTTTTCATATCTTTCTCTCACAGGCATAAAATAACTGTACCATCCACAAGTGCTAATGACTACAAACTGATAACGAGGCACTCCCGTGTGCATATTTTTAAAGTGGCATAGTTGATTGATATAGCCATGCTTAATGAAGTTAAATCACATATTTGTAATTATTAGTTTCATTACGGAGCATTACATTTCTACGAAACTTCAACTAAAAAGAAATAGACTTGGCATTGCTGCAAATGACAAAATTTTAAAGATTCATATTTTTAATTTATTTTTTTTTTACTGGATGCACCCTACAGACATGGTTTACATCCACAGAAATAGCAAGTTTTTGTACGTTTAATTGAAAGCAGTGTTTCCAGTATTTCTCACCTTTTCCAGATCCTGCTGAGAAGCCTGCAGAAGTGTTTGCCCAGACAGTATCCAGTGTTTGCCATTACTAATGTAAGAGCCGAGCCCTTGGTCCTGGAGCCAGTTGCAAACCTGCTCCTTCGTCCACTTTGCAAATGGCATGTCCAGCTCACTACAGAAGATTTTACCAAAAAAAGACTTATAAATCCCACGTCTCAAATCTCCTACTCTCGTATATAACAATAAAACCAAAACCTAAGCCCAATTCATGAGTATTCTGTGGGAGTTGGGACAATCTCAGTGGGAGAACATGCATCACAGTCACCCTTCAGGTGAGCCTCGTGAGGAAGAAGGTGGCTCTACTTTTGAACTGTTAGCACCAAAAAGTGTTCATCACTGCTGATCTCCTGCCACTATCGCAATAAACATGATCTATTAATACTACTGAAAACAACCACCTGTGCTGCCTAGGGTGACTAAAACTCTGAATTGAGACTGCAATGTTTCACTTTAGCCTTTAATCCCCAGAAGCGCAGCAGGAATAGTACTGGAGGAATATCTGTCATTGCCATGTGAGGGCTCATGCCTGGCTTCATACGGCCTCACAGCTGCAATCCCATGAAGCCATGAGCAAAGGAGGCTCCGCTCAGCAGCAGGACCCCACCACCCAGCCAACCTCAACCCTGCAAAGAACATCTCTCAAAGGAGGAAACAGCCTGGATCTGCCTGTTTCTGTTTGCCCAGGAGAGGGGACACTTCACTTTGGCACCGTGCTTCTCCTTTGGACCCTGTTGCTCGGCCGGAGCTGCCAGGAAGGCAAGCAGCAGCACACTTTGCACCACTCATCTTACTTGTGAGATTGTCCCAGGTCTCGAGACCAGCCCAGTCGTGGCCCCGCAGTTGCTCTTGTCCCTCCTCTTTTGAACTCTGTCTCCGACATGTCATCTGGGTTGAAGGTGGTAGACTGACTTCTTCTAAGTCTAGGTTAAAGGAAGACAGAATATTCACATTTGGCTAAGAAAAGGGCATGCCGCTATTACTGCAACCAATACAGGCAAGATCTCCTACACAGTTTGTAGCTGCTCTTCCACCTGCCACCAACTTACCGTTGGCTCTCTCAAATGCCACACTAGCTGCTGCTCTTGAGACAGGAAACCATGGAGCCACACGTTAGAGGTGGAAAAAGGGAAGATGTGTTCCCAGCAAACGGACGCACAAACCCCAGTTCTGTAGAATGGTCATTTCTCATTTTTCACTTACCTTCCAAATAACTTCTTGATCCCCCTGGCCTTTTTCTTGGAATCCGGAGAAGGTGGTGTCATCTGTAGACTATCCGTTTCTTTTGGGCGAGGGGGCAAGCCAGCCAGATCCAAGTGATCTGCAGATCCCTTCTCCGTTTCAGCTATTAGAAAACAAAAGCCTCATCAAGACCCACATGTGCAGGACTGTAGAGACACACTCCTGAGATTGGGAACGACTCTTGCTAAAATTACTGAGAGCCATCATGTTAAGAAAATGGGGCAAAGAGGGGTGGGGAAATCCAGGAGAAACAATGTGTGCTCCTCATTCATGGGCTTGACTGGGAACACTCCAAGGCAATGCTCTGCACCAGTTAAGTGCCTTCCATCCAAGGTGGGCAAAAACCACCTTGTGAATCAATCAGTGGGTTAATCCCAAGTTTACTCCTCCTCGGGCAGTGTTCCTACAGTCCTTTCACAGACAGAGCCAAGGGATATGGATGCCCAGAAGCAATTCAGTGCCATGCCAGGGAACAAAACTGTCCCCAAAGCACAGAAAAATAAATAATTTCCCTGCAGGCATCTTTCCTAATAACCCACAGTATTCCCCATCCAGGAAATTCCAGCAACAAACACTTCCTGCCCCAGGAGCAGGATGGCCCTTTTCTCCTCACTTCTGCAAATTGTGGAATATTTTTTTCCTCTGCAGCAAAACACCACAGAGTTTAGGCTCTGTCCGAACTAGATCTTCTGAGTGATGCACAAAGCATCTCTGATTAGAAATCCTACACATTACCACCCAATCTAAAAGCATTAAATCTTTGATCTGTAGCTGTTGCTTTCTATGATAACAACCATAAGGGGTTCTGTCCCCAAAAGGGAAGTTGTCACAAAAGCTAAACTAATAAAGAAGAAAACTATGTTAAGATTATTTAGAAGGAAAACTACAAGAATTGCAATATCTGCTAGGCTACGTAAGCAGAGATGTGCCAGCGAGTGCCAGACAGCTGAATAAAACTACCACGTGGAGTTTATGCCACTTGCTTGCTGGGGAACAGTGACAGCACGAGCCTGTTCAGATGAAGTAGCTGTGGCAATGCAGCCTGCAGGAGGCTGACAGTCAGGCCTCTAACTACTTTTACCATCTTTTAACATAGCTGTGTAATCAGATGACGATCATTTGTTTTTGAAATGGACTCTCCGACTTCCAGGTAAAAGCCAAACAAGTTACACGAATCAAAGTAGAGCATATATTGCTGGGACGTGTGGTCTCAAGCCACAGAGTTAACGCTGAGGCAGCCACAACATGCCATGAACAGCAGCAGACTGCAGGCTTTGCCAGCGTATCCTTCTGCTGGGCAAAGTTTAGATTCAGGCAGAACACATTTGAACATGTCCCATTTTCCACTGATTCTTTAGATGTTAAACCTTGCAGCGAAGCAACAAGGTCACATAAAAGATTATTTCCAGGTACTTTGGTTTGACCGCTATTGAACACAGGGATCCTGCCAGCGAGAGACGGCACGAGCGTTGAACCAGGCTTTTGCATTTGTGCTTTTTGCTTTACTTGTGTAAGAAAAAGTGCTAGCTTAGAAAAAACACATTTAAACAGCGTTCTACAGAGAGAATACCAGGACTAGGTCGGGTGCATTAGTAGCAGAGATTTGCGGGTATTGCAACATTTGCGCCTTGTACCTCGCTGCCTTTCACGCACTGACACAACCCATACACCAGCCGACATTTAAGGGGCCACGTAAGAAACCGGGGTCCTCGAGCAGTTGTGTCTCTTCGTCAGCGAGGGGCACGCCGGGTGGCCGTAAAACCAGCCTGACTGACACAGCTCTGCTTGCTAAGGCAGGACCCTGCTGGTCTCACCTGCTCTTGCCAGAACCACCCAGGGAACGCTCACACCACAAGGCTGGCTTTTACTACGTGAATGGCTCCATCCCCACCTGCCCCAATTATTTCCCATTCATTTATCGTATCCTAAATACAACTACATCTTAGAAGTGGAATTACGTATCCTTCCCCCCAGAGCTCCCTTAAGTGAATGCCTGGGAAATACACCTCACTCCCTGCTTCACCACCCTGTAAGCTCTTCCAGTGGCTCCAGGATGGACGACAGCACAAAGGTGCTGACAGCACAAAGGTGCCTCCGGTATTTAAACATCAGCAATTCTCACCTGCTGCCTTGGGCTGTGGGTAACTTTGTGCTCAAAGTTACTGCAAAGGTCTCTGCAAATTAACCCGCAATCTCTCTCATTAGTAGCAGTTACTGAGAAATGGCGCAGCTGACTTTTAGCAGAGGGCAGATGTTACATGAGAACTCCTTTTAGTGATGGACAAAAGTTTCGCTGCAGAGCTCTGGTGTCTAGTTCTTGTTTGAAAAGTGTGTGGCCCTAATCAGCTGTTAGCAGCAGTCACAACACAGCGCTGGCACAGGCAGACATGCAGGATTACTATACCTAAAGTAGGTGCACTTGCACTTCGACTGCGATCTTCAGATATCCAAACAACGCACATAACCACACGCAGCACAACGGGAGAGAACACGCAGAGGGGACAAGGTAAAACACAGTTCAAAACTTACATCAGCAAAATACAAGACAAAAGGAAGGGGATACATGAGACACATGCGCCACACGCAATGCTGAATTCACAGACAGATTAGGATTACCAATTCACTGTTAATCCCCCTCTCACAAAAAAAGAAATGCGGTAGAGCTCTATGGTGGAGAGGGTAAACCCGCACCACAGTCACTTTGGTGCAGGGAGGTCACTTGCTCCATGACACACATTGGGCAGGTGACTCACACGGGCTCCCGCGGGGTGGCAAGTATCTGGACACCAGCTTTACAGATGGAAGCACTGAAATCTGGACAATATAAATAACTTCAGTTCACAGGACTCTGATCTAGACGGCCCATATTCCAATCCTTTATGACAGCCACAAATATTCCACATTGTTAGACAACTTAATTTCAGGGTGAAAGCACACATGAAATAAACCAAAGCGAAGAGTCTAACCCTCAGAATAGACTGTACATCTATTCCAAGTACGCTAGCAAGTTCCCATGCTATATGTCACAGGCAAATATGGGCAGTGTGTAATAAATGTGTAGGTATGTTATTTCTTTTAGTTGTCTCTGAGTAAGTACGAACAGGAGACTCTTCTACTCAACAAAGCCTTCGGGCTTCTGAAAGAGAGAGGTAAATTCCTAAATCTCGTGCAAGAGAAAGCCAAAAACTTTAGATGAATGGCAGTAGATCTGATGCACAGACTCACTTGATGCTTGAACTGGAACACTGGAAAGACTACTATAGCAGAGTAGTGAACACAAGTAGGATTTCAGTTGGTGGCAACAGCGACTTCTGCATTAAGCAGAATGTTTTGTTTATTTCATTGTTATGTGCAAATGTCATCAAATGACAATACCAAAACAACCCACCCTCCATTACAGGTCCAAAAATCAACATGACCTTGAATAACTTGTCAATCCTGTTCCTGTGGTCACCTTCTCTTTTGGGAGGCTGCTTAAATAAACATAACATAAAGAAGAAGACAGAGTGCTGCCACCTCATTTCTATACATATAAAAATCTTTTGAAAGATAAACTGAGGATGGAGCCAGGGGAAAAAAAAAGCCCACAAATCCCATGTGTGAACTACTGCCAGACAGCTAGCATTTCGAAACAGCAACAATCCACTACAAGGTCCCAGGGGAGATATCACAGCATAGGTCAAAACAGATCAAATACTTCATTACATCAGTGAGGTTTTTTTCTGGTTTTTTTGGTTGGTTGGGTTTTTTGTTGTTGCCGTTTGTTATTTTCCAAACATTCTACTGAGAAAAGTGCCACCAAGTCACAGCGAGACTAAGGGTGGTCTTCCTGCTTCTTAAGATGGTTACAGCTGTTGTTAAGACCCTTCAGAATACACAGAATCTGCATGCAGGTGCATGATACCTACCCAGATTGGGGGCACTTGCAGTCCTCTTGTTATTTTTTATCTTGAAAAAGCCTCGGCCAAACGAAGATCTGGCTTTACGGGTACCAAAACTATCTTCGTCGCCTGTGCCACCGTGAGAAGGAGACTTTGGAGGGAGGGTTGCGAAATTATTACCTTCCACAGGACCTTTAACCTGCTTAAGTTAGGGAAAAAAAGATTCAATATCAGGGAATTGCAAAAGGCCTTTTGAGAGAGACTGCAAAGTGACTGCTGACAGATAACTTGGGAGAGTTCCTCCCATTTGCTACTACAAGAAAACAGAATGTAAAATCTATAAAGGAAAACATAAACAAGATCTTCATTTGAATATGGTCAGGAGCCAGGATTGCTATCACTACCTTCCAATAATAACATGTCTTCTTTAAGATGTTTCTCAGTGTCTGCAAGGCTGGCCTACAGGTATGGAAAAGGTAAAAATACAGTCCTGGAAAGCTTTGAACTTTTCCAGCTTTCCAGGGTTTCTGTCTCCCTCACTGGGAGCTGTAGGGGCAGCGGGAAGCAGAGAGGGAGACGAGACCCCCACAGCACATGGGTTCTCTGCCAAGTGTCAGACAGCTCTTTTTGTCTATCGCTGCTCTGCAATTTCAGAATTAATGGATCGATTGACTATGTCCACTGCCAAAGCTGAGAGGAAATGAGGTATCAAGCAAGGGGTATAAATGCCAGGACAGACGTCAGACACAACAGTTAAGCAATTTAAAACTAGTTTTAACCTCGCCGGTTGTTTCACTGTCTCTTTAAAAGGAGAAGGAAGCAAACCCATTCACAATCCAAATATCATCCTTTGGCTTTTGCTGAATCGATACACTGTTCACCCTACAAGCAGTATCTGAGACACGTCGATTCTGCTTAGGTCTTCCTATAGGTAGTAATTATTGCATGCAAACTACGGACATAAGGTACAGCAGGAGAACTAACTGTTGAGCAACAACAGTCTTTTTAGGAACACGGGCGCTACTCACAGAAAACAATTTGGCAAGCCAAAGGTTTTTAAAGACACGCTAATCAAAGATGTAATTACAGAGTCAGTAAAATACTTAATGGTTAGCTTTGCTAATTATCTAGTGGTAGCACATGTGGGGGAAACATTAGCTTAGAGAGCAACCTTATGCTGAACCAGACTGGAACATAATCCCTGTGTGAGAAGACAAGAACGTGCGAGACACTATAAGCCTGACACTGAAGCCATGGTGACAACTGTCACACACTCCTCGCTATCTTGTCTGCAGGTCTGCTATTCCCCCTCTGGAACTGCATGCTGCAATTTCACACAACTGAGCCTTTCAACACCCATTCACTGTCTGTTTCTGCACATACACGCACGAGCACACATACACACATTACCTCTGTTGGCTTCTGTGCACAGTCTCTGTCCTGTTTTGAGAAAGATTAAGAAAGACATTTAAAAAATCACGGTTTATAGCCAGTATTCGATGAATTATGACTACCCTGAGTTAAATTCTGGACAAAATACTCTTCCCTGCCTATTTTTTTCCCACCAAATAAGTCTCTTCAGAGCTGTATTTCACACAGATTAATCTTGCTTTTTTTTGAGGTCAGTGAGCTGACATGAAAATATGGTTGCTTTGGTTTACTTTGTAAAGGATTACCTGTGTATGTAATTAGCGACATGCAGTCTGTTAAGGCACTAATGGGCACAGCTGGCTGAGGAGGACCCAAAGCAGGAATTAGACAGGGTAGAAGCCAAGTAGATAAAACATCCACAGCCTCCACTCCTCAGTTGTCCAAACAAACCAAAAAAACCCACCCCAACTCATGAACTCTAGTTCGCATCATCGAGTTCTAGTTCTATTTTCAGTCCTGTCAACATCCCTCCTGAGCCATAAGGCACAGCTCAGTGGCTTGGTTATCAGGGAGCTCAGCAGCTTTTAGGAGTTTACGCTGTCAAAAAAGAGCACAGGAATTGCCCTAATTTGATGACACTGTTAGAGGCTAGCTGCTTTTGGTCACTTCAAAAGAGACCTAGACTGAAGCTATCATCAGACACATAAAGGCTTAGTATTTTGTTCCCAACCACCTAAAACATACAGTTATGCCAAACTGTATTTTATAATGTGTTAATTACATGGCCTTCCAAAATTATTCGCCTTAAACACAGGTAGGAAGTGGTAGCGGGACTTACTTTCTTCTTGTCTTAAATCAGAAAAGCGCAACTTAAAAAAAAACCTAACCAACCTCATTATCTGAGGAAAAACACAGCAAGAATCTCAGGTAAATGCCTCGTGGAAAAATAAAAAAAAAAAGCACCCGTGTTTTCAAGGACAGATTTTCTCCTTCAATGAAACCTAGAAAATGTCACATGTATGTGACCATTGCTAACACGTGACAGGAAGAGCCCTGCTCTGACTCAGAATTTCTTAGAAGGCGGCAACAGAGCATCCACAAGGTCACTGCCACAACCGAGACATCACCCCCGTTTCTAAGGGAATGGGAAGGAAGTGAGACCAAACCAACCACTTCGGATATCTCTTTTCTCAAACTGCTCAGACTGCTGGACTTCTGCAGTGAAGAAGTTCTGAAACAACATAAAAACAAAGTCAAGTTACTGGACTTAAATTTGCTAAGATAAACACACTCTCAGCTTTAAAGAAAGTATTATAATACACGATGAGATATACTAAAAACAAAGACATTTTGAATGAAGGCAATCAAGACACTAATCAGAGCCCACACAATTTGCTGAGATACTGTAAGAACCTCCACATCATAATTACAGCTGCTAATGCTTCAGTGACATGATGCTTACCTTTGGATATTTTTGGTTTCTTATTTAATGTTACATTTTCAGAAGCACAAGCAGAAGTGATACAGGCAAAGGGAGTGATACAAACAAAAGCTATGAAAAACAGTATTTTTAGCAACAGGGTTATGACTAATTTCATCCTTAAAGAAGTCAAGCATATTAAGTCAAGCATGTGCATTTTATCTTCAGTTCCATTTTCCATTTTGAACCAGATATCCTCAACTTCTGGTGGGATTTACAGTCTAGAACACTTAGGTCTGGTTGCAAAGAAAGTTACCAGTAAAGTTTTCCCACAACCAGGTATAAATTAAAAGCAACTCCACTGAATTTTACGAACTTACCTATCTTTATACTAACATGAGGGGAGTAGAATTTGGCTGCGGGAATATTCTCGTGGCACCACATCACTCGAAATAAAAACAGACACTGAGCCTCACACTGGGTACCAGACAAACCCTGATGACTCAGGCTCCTTACTAACAAATCTCTTTGACTCAACTTTGAGTTCATAAATAGTCCCGCTGATTTTTCTAGGGAATATGGCTATGTGGCAGAAATTAAAATCACAATGTAAAAGAAACTAACCGCACATGTGAACACATAAAGCATTGGAAAATAATGATCATGAAAACATAGGACATGAGCAGAAAACTGTGACCACTAAGTATCTTCCTGGCTAGAATTAGTTTACATATTTACATGTGTATGTAAAATATTGGGGGTGCATTGTGGGGGGTTTCAAGTCACCAATCACATATAAATATGTTTTCTAATAATTTTTGATTACTATACTTACACTGGACTATCACACAGCTGAGTTTCTGGGGAGGAATCTGGTGATCGTCCTTCACTGCAAAAACAAACACAAAAAAATTAAAGAAGTAAGGCATTTGGGGATCCCATCCAAATACCTTGCTGATACAGAAATCCTATCATCTCAGCCTGCTTTAACTCTTGTTTTCACTTCAGCTGTTATGGTACTAACACATGGCAAATTTTACCCTCTACGGTGGCAAGTCTTGTAAAATATACAGGACAAAGGTGAGCTCAAGAGCCTCAGCAAAGACAACTCGCACTGTAAGTTGATGACAACACTGCACTATTCAGCTTAAATAAATGCAGAGGTTACAGCATGAAGCAGAAGCACCAAATAGTGGAGGTCACTGGCTCCCTGTGAGTCATCCACAGCGTGGGGCATTTTTCTGCAGGTTAGCGCTCTGATTTTTTCCAAGACTGGACACAGATGAAATCCCTGCTGGTGATGGATAGAGCTGCATGAGGCACAGCACCGCAGAAACCAAGCAAAGCTGGTCTTCTGGATAGGATTCTTTCCTTGACTGGAACTAGAAAAATCACACATCAACTTGTGCTTGCACTGATCTTTCACATCGAGATCGGTGATTGCTTTAAGCCAACAAGATTTCCTTGCCTCTGGATTCTTAGTATTTGATACTTATTTAGATAAAGCCAGGGATTTGGACCCAGAAGAAAAAACCCTAGTACAGCCTTTGTCTAGCGGCGAGTGTGGTGTGCTTTTAGTACTCTCTGCAGCACCAGCCCAGATGTGCAGGGGCCAGGTTTCCTTACCCGGGCAAGGAGGACGCAGGCTTAGCAGCGCCGGAGGAAGGTGCCGGCCACTCCTCATCCAGCAGGCCACCACTGGGTTCAAGCATGGGGCTCTCTGGGTGCCGCAGCTCAGGCACAGCCCCGGGGTGCCGCCACGCATCCCCACCCTGGTTTCCCTGGGACACCGTGCCCACGCATTTCGCCTGGCTTTCAAAATCTCAGGCAGGTCTCTCGTAAGAGGGACTGAAGAAATATCTTTGCATCTCATCGCGCCAAAGGACGGCAGCAAGGATATTCTCTTTCTTTTGATCTTCTGGAATGCCACTTGGGTTTCCTTCTGGGGCTCCATTAACAGCTCAAGGTTAGAACCGGACAGACCTTTCGTGGCACTTTTGGCGGTGCCTTACACCAGTCTTTAGCAACTGTGGAAAACGTCTGAATGCAAATCATCAGGAATGCATTTGTGCTAGCACAGCCAACACTATTTCAGCCAGACCTAGATGATGTAAACCCAGATAAAAATAAAGATTCTGTGTCCTTCATTATATTAGATCAGTTTTTCTCTCCTTCTGTTAATTTCTTGCAAAGCAGCTGGTATAGAGTATGAGTGCTGCTACAAGCAACAGCAACCAAATACTTGCTTACTAAAAAAGATTTAATCAATCCATTTGGTAACATTAACATAAGCTTAGCTTGCTGTAGCTAGTCAAGTGAATGCTAGCCTTGTTTAAGTAACTTAATGACTTGACAATACAGTGATTGATAGATTAAAACTCTCATTAAACATCACAGAATATTGGATTTACAGTTGAAAAATACACAGAAACAATAATACCTCATTTCACTTGCAGCATCTGGCCTAGACTGTGTTTTCACTTTCTCTGCAACAGTTTCTGAGCTCTTGGATGTTGATGAAAAAGAAGGGATTGAAATTTGTAAAATACTGGTGTGGATCTGTAATGAATTCTAAGAGGAATGAAGAATACTTGTTACACTGTTTTGAGCTGAAATTAAGCAGTCATAAATGAAAAAAGAGTAACAGACAAACTACGAAAAGAAGGATCTGAAGTAAGATTTCTGAAGTTATTTTTTCTTTCTTTCTATTGTAACACAATGATTTACTACTTGAAAGATGACACTGAAGATAAAACATGAATCACTGCACAGATAAACTACAGCAAAAATCTCACAAACCTCCCAAAGCTGCCTGCTAAATCTGTCTCTACTATAGACTCTACTATAGTTCACTTTTCAGGTTCAGGCTTGTCATCAGCCAGTCAGAGAATACCAAAAAGCTGCTAAATATTTAATTTCATTTTCTTCATAGTGTGTTTATGCTGTTTACTTTAGTCAGTCAAGTCCCACCTCTGACTCAGAGCTTTAAGAGAAGAGATCTATAGTTTTATTACTGGAAAATATTATTATAAGCATCAGAGATTGGACCATAACCTACTTATCGTTTAACTGAATGGATGTAATGATGATTGCATCCTTTTAAATATGACAGGATATATTAAGTAAATCCCAACATGTTTACTTCAAGTTCCTGACAAATTAAATGCAGCTCCTAAAACAGCTATGTTTGATATGAAAAGTAATTTTTATGTTTGATAGGAAAAATAGTTTAGACCCTTCTCATGACAAATACAGCTATTTGCTCTCTCCTGATCCCATTTGATGATTAAGAGAAATAAATTTAACTGAACTTAAATGAAACTCCTCAGCAGCTTTCACGAGAAAACTACATTCTCCAAAGGCATATGGGACATAACTAAAAACCATGTAATCCAGCTCAGGAACTTGAGTTTTGGCATCTGCAATACGAATCCAGCATAAGCAATGTTTTCAAGAAGCATTAAATGAGGAAGAAAAAAACATACCTCTTCGTGAATATTTATGTTAAACTCATCGTGGATTGGAGATGCTGTTACTGGGGTTGGGGACAGGCTTTTCTCTGGGTCAGTCAGACTTGGTGTGTCCAACAAAACTGTGGAAACAGACCCTGAATTCAAGAAGTCTTCACTGTCACTTTCCTTGCCTGAAGGGAGAGAAGATGGAAACTTATTGGCTTTACTTCTGGATACACGATGAACCTTGCCCCTATACAAGGGCGCAGCTGGTGTGCTCATTTATGGGCCAAAAAGGGAAGAGGCTAGGATCACTTTTTTTTTTTTTTTTAGGACAGACTACAATAGAATAAGGGGAGTCAGTGACAAATGTTGCTTTCCAGTTCAACTACCACAACATATCAGGGTTGGAGCAAAGGGAAGATATACATCTGACAGCAAAAAGTCCAGCAAATGCCCTCAGGGCATTTAGTGGGATCAGTTTCAACAAGCTGAGTAAACCGGAGTAGTTATTTCCTGTCCCATGTTCTGGAATTTCATACTAAATATTTATTTTCCTTTATTCACTAGGGAAAGACCAGGGGGTCAGCAAGCCTGCTGGAAACTTAAGATGTCTCTATGGTATCTTCAAGTTACCCATAAGGAAAAACGCAGCCCGCTGCACAAAAGTTGACCACCAGCTTTTAAAGTGACTACGTTATGTTTGCAGACTGCCACAGGCTGAGTGTGTCTCATTTAGTTAACGCCCTAGCCTGCACCAGCATCTGGCATCCTCTGCTCCCAATGAGTGACTTGCTGCTCCTGAGCTGCCTTGGTACTACCAAAAGGCTTGGATTTCCACACTTGTCATCGAAACCAGAGTACTGACAATGACAAGAAAAAGTTAAAGGCAACCAATACTTTCTAAAAAGCAAGCCGAAACCTAGCACCAACTGCCAAAGACGTGATGCAAATACAAGCCAAAGTCTGTTCACAGCAAAAACCTCTCTCGCCCATTTTTCACTGCTTGAAATCTCTGCCCATGCTCCATGAATTGACCATAAAGCACAGTTCCCAGAGACTTGAGGTTCGTCCTGTCCTTGAAGGCATAGCACTGCATGGAAGAGCAACATCTAGACCAAGAGAAGCTGCTTCCTGCACCCACCTCAGGGCTGCAGTGCTCGTGGGAGAGCAGGACAGGCAGCCAGAGGCCGTGGTCAAGGGCTTTCACGTGGCCCTGCAAACCAGCCGGTGCCCTCAGGAGCAGAGGTCAGGATCTCCTTGGTGCATTCGCCACCTCTCTGCAGGGATGGCCTCTCAAAAGTCAGGCAGAAGGAAAGAGGGGCATCAGGAACCTCTCTTTTCCCTAGGTCTTAGCCACAGACTCAGCAGCATGTCCAGATGGGGCTCTGCCCTCCAATTTTCCTGCCTTGGCCCAAGACAGCAAACCCAAGGGCCCAACCATGAATCCACCACCACAAAAATACGTACTTTGCCTCATCACTCATTTGTGGCTATTGACAATCTTTGCTCTTTGAAAGGACCCCTGGGGGCCCCTACATCCCTCTCCTAGGAAGGTCATCCACCTTCAACATTTGCATGGCCAACAAAAGCCACAAGCCCTCATCTGTCCTAAAGAAGCTCAGGCAACGAGCTCGGGTCAATTCAAGGTCTGTGGAAGGCAGGGTTGGCCTTCGGTGGCCCTCAGAGGACTCAATTACCAGGGAGGTTTCCATAAGGCGGTAATACAACACTGGCACGCAGACTTTTAAGTTGTGCATATATTATATATGCATACATTATCAGAATGCTAATGTCTAAAATTTGTTGGGAACAGCACTTTCAGAGGACAGTGACCTACAAAATGCAACTGGAGTGCTGAAAGAACAGGATGCTGCGGGGGAAAAACCTACCAGGCCAGGATTATTGCTATAAAGGGAGATGCTCATTTTCTAACATCTGAGTGTTTTCATCTGAAAACTCAGATCCATTTCAGTGTGATGTTCTACATGTGTTTCATTTGATTTTCTTTTAAGGGAGAAAGGATGAGGATTGGGTGTTTCAATGCAATTACATTGAACTAATGACCACCTCAACATTTATCCCCTCTGGGGATCAGAAGCTCCTGGATCTGGAATCCTCCACCAGTCTTGGAACATACGGAACGGACCATTACACGTTACGGTATTTATTATAGCTACCATTTCAGCCACACAGTTAAGCTCATTACCTGGTGGCAGAGAAGGCTTTTCTTTTTTTGGATGCGTGAAAAAAGACCGGTAGGAAAAGCCAGCCTGGCCGCCACTGCGGTAAGGAAGGAGAACTATTCCGCAGCTGCTGCACGTGCTGGTTTGTGACGGCTTCATTACACGCCAAAGACGCGGCGTGTCATCGCAGCACGGTCCTGGCAGCACATCCACTTTGCTCCAGACATTTCTGCAGCTCTCGGGCACAGCTGCTGGGGCGGTGCTGGTTTGGCTCGTAGCAACGTGCGTGCCCAGGCACCGCTCTGCTCAGCTACCAACTCCCTCCCCAGGAACACAGGCACGAGAGGGGAATGGCAATTTTTAGCAGTTCATGTGGCAGCCAACCCTGAAAGGCATTTCGGGAGGCTATGGAAAGAGCCTGAGAGCTTATCATATGCTAACTAATTTTACAAGGGGGGAAAATAAGCAACATGACACCAAGCTACTACTACCAGATGGTAAATGCGACAGCACCCAAATGCGTAGCTCCCTGGACAAAAAAGGCAATTTACCAGTTCACACCAGTTGAAGAACTGGCTTTTACTCTACCTAAGAGATACCTCCAAAGATAGTAAATCTAAGAGTTGATACACTACTGAATGCACCCAGACTTTAAATGAGAGTTTAATTTTTTTTTGATTGTACAATACCTTTTTTACCTTGAGCCAATATCACCATGTCTTGAACTTTCTTGTACCTATTCAGAGACTGCCGAAGCTCTTCTATCTTCCGATCCTAAAATAAAGGGAAGTTGTGACTGTGCTTCTTCCTTCAGTAAATCAAAAATAAGAAATACAAATACTAGATATTTTTCAGTTTCATTGCTTGTGAGACTAAAAGAAATGGGAAGTGTGGATGGCACAGGACCAAAGAACTCCGAGATGCTTTGAAATATCAAAACTTGTATTTAGCAAAAACCATCATCTGGTTGATCACTAGAATTGTCCCGGCCTTGAAAGTGGATTGCAGCTCCCTTATTAAGTCAAAGGTGGAGTATAATAAATTTGGCATGTACAAAGAAAGCAGTAATCAAAGGATTTAGGGCTTTGGTGATCAAAACAAAACAGCCTACAAAATGCACATGCATATGAATGCACAAAGCCATATACAAAAACAATTTATACTTTACAGAAAGCCCTTTGGGAAATGCAGCTTGTGATACCTTGTGGGACTTGTATGGAGCTCTTTACATTTTCAGAACACGGTGTCAATTGCAGTCACACCGAACTGAATGACACAACAGTGCAAGGACTCTGTGTACACGCAACAGAGTTCATAAATGCTCAGTTATAGTCCGTTACAGGCACCGCAGTGCTTCTGACTATGATGAATCATTGATCCTTTCAAATTCCATTTTTTAATTGAATTGATTTTCTTAGAGATTTAACTCAATCTGATGAATGATTACTGAAAAAAATAATGATTCTGCTACCTTCTCTTCATTTGCTGCCATTAGAGATTCTACCGCCTTCTTCATTTTCTGTACCTCTATATCTAAAAAAACAATACAATTCTCTAAGTCAATTTAAATAAAACAGTGTAAGGAAATAAGAAAAACAAAAAAACCTAGAAGCAACTCAGCAATATCTGAAAGTAAATTTACAAACTAAAACACAAGCCACTTAAATTCTGTTTTAGACAGAAATATATAGAAGAAAGCCCTTTTTCTTCAAAACCTTTTTTCTGACATTTTTATCAAGGAAATGACGAAATTCAGGAAATTACCTTACCCACCCCCCCAACCTTAGGAAAACAGAAAAATCAAAGAGGAAAACTTCTGCTTGACTTTCACTATCTCCCCCTTTCAAATAATCAAATAATTGCAAAACAATGGCAAAACAAAAGTCCAAAATATAAAATACTACATCTGGAGTGCAATAAAACACATCCTCATTACAACAGCCAGCAAACACCCCAAACGGCATCTCGAAAACCCACTATACAAAGCAGCAGGATTAATGTGGATATGATGAAAGCATTGTGCAGTGATGCTTAGTCTTAATTCAGTATGGATGTAGAAATGAGGACAGCACAATGGAATGATACAAGTATTTGCTGTGATGAGCAGTCATGCTAGAATATATATTGTAGTTCAGACTTGGAAAAAGTCCCTAATACAGACATCAGTGTTCTGTGCTTCATCTATAACCCTTATTTACAAAGAAGTACATGGAAACATGTATATTCTAATAAGGTTAGATTTCGGAAGTGTTCTGGACCAGAAATTCAAAAAGAATGGAAATAATCTCTTTTTTTGCAAAGAATCTGCCCTGCACAAATAAAGTAAACTTTAGATTTCATTACAAACATAGGCAGGTGGCCAAATTCACAGGCAAGAATGCATTTTACCTGTTTCTAACTTCCTCGAATTTCTCAGAAAACAGAGCGGGAAGAACATTCTCCTCCTTAATGAAATGCAAGAAGGAAACAAGCTGCCTGGCTGACTTTCTAGATAAAAGACATTTAGACACACCGGGCTAAAACTGCAACTGATCCAGTTCCAATGATTTTCAATCTTATGCTAACAGAAAATCTGGCTTACTGGATTGTGACTGCATTTCTTTGAGAGGCAACTGTTTTGTGAGTCTCCATGAGACCAAATCTTACTTTGCCTATCAGCTTTTCTTCACAAAACTTTGTATATCAGTGTGATCTATCCACCCTTATTCTCCAATTTTACTGTGAGAGTAACTAAGGATTACAGATGATGCAACCTAACGATGTTTGTTAAAAGAGTTTTGCAAACACATGCAGAAAGCTATTCTGAAAAGCACTTCTGAAATGCAAATGCTTGTGGAAAGACACCAGAAACCTTACTTTTATCTTTGAGCTTCTTTTTACAATTTTCATCTGTGCAGGAAAATCCATTGGATGTGAAATTAGCATGAAGGTTATGACATTAAATAACTTGTAAGACAATACTGATACTTAAGGAGTCAACTATGTCTCATGTCCTATTGCAGAAGCAAGCGGTTCATGGTTTCACCCTGCGCTCTCCCTGTGCTAACGTTCCTGATGACACAAAATAGTCTCACTGCTCTCACGCACAACTGCCTGTCTCAAGGATGTATTTTTCCACCGTATGTTTTCACTTGTAAGGCCTCAGAAAAGGCTTATGCCACCAAATTACTCTTAAGCTAACACGTTACTGGCAAAAGCCAGCTAAGCGATAATGTATGCATGTTTGTTCAGAAAGCACAAATCAGCTAATGGGGCAGATAACCTGTGTTATCCGCCGACAGCTTTACTTAATATTGCTCCAAGGCAGAAAAAACATGGTTCATCATGGCAGAAGATCTCCAGTTGAGCTATACTGAAAACTAAACTAAAGCTGAGAACCAGAGGGTAACGGAAGCACACAGAAGCCCCCAGGAAGAAAAGCCCCATATGAGTAGTCATAAACGCGATAAAGTCAGACCTTGTTCACATATAAACGTTCTTTAAAAAGTAACTAAAAAAAAAGGACTCATGCTTCAATGCAGTCACTTCTAGTGGTCTTACACAGTGGTTTTGAAAACAAATCATTGTATTAAACAAAATGTGATAATCTACACATAGCATTTTCCTCAAGATGAGGAGAGGAGGCTAATCAATCTCTTGTAGCTTTATTTTTCTAAAAATCATACTTTAAAAACACAATTTCAAAATCAACGACAACTATCAGTGAGATACATTTATAATTTAAATTGCAGGTCAAAAGGTCTGTGGAAATTTTTTTGTGAGGCTTTAAAGAAAAATTTCTATTTCTAAATAAGTTCCCCGATCTAAGTTTCCTCCAGATAAATACTGATTTTGTTTATTCTTTGCAAGCAAATAAAAGAATTACCTGACATGTAAAATTTCTGTGCTAATTCAGCTTACTTAGGTTTTAGACTTATCCAGTGCCCAAATAGAGAACCGGTCCTCAATTTCACCTACTTAAGGCTGTGTCCACACTGAAGATTTGCTGGTACACATCATATTTTGGTTTGCAGTATGACTTTTCCCCTTCCTTACCAGTAAGGGGTGTACAAGCAAAGCCCAGCACAGATACCCGCACAGAAATTTCCATTCTCAGTATAATCTTTTGGGGGAACTTGTTGAAACTAGTTTAAGGATTTCTTTGCCAATATAAACAGCATCTTTTGAGGCACCATGCAAGCCATGTAAAAAGCTAACTAGGGATTACTGAGGCTAGTTTAAAGTTGATTAAGAACCTGCTATGACAGTTGTATCATGAATACCCAGTAAATATGTTAAAAGATGTAAAAATGAAGACAGGAAGTACATGAAAATTGAGGCTTTTTATCTGTTATTTCCTGTACAGCCATTCATGGAAACACGACCTCAGATGAAGTGTCTGAGGAAGACACAGTGAGAGAGCGCCCCCTCCCCTTACCTCTGTCCAGTATTTCAATTCCTTCTCCTTTCAGTTTGCAAACCAATTTTTCTTGCAGCCTTTTAACCTCAGCTTCCTTCTGCTCCAGTTTGTCTTTCAAAGCTGCTAGCTCATCCTGTAACAGACACAGGATCACTCAGTGACAGCTTCCACACGCATCTGAGACGTTCCCAAAATTCCCCCCTACAAAGTGCAGTGGACAGGTCCTCAGGTGGTGGAAATGACCGAGGGCCCCCTGACATTTACACTGGCTGAAGGTACGCCCACCAAACTGCCTCTGGACATCACAAGAGACCACTGAGAGTGTAGGGGGGCAAAACCAGGGGGCCTGTGATCCAAAAGTGTCAGTCTCATGTATAATTGAAAAGATTTTTACATCTAAATTTAAAAAAATAGAGTAAAGCAAAAAATGCAGTTTTCTGGTTTATTTAATCTTGTAGAGACAGAAGTTGTGCAAGTGATGAGGCTGAACGCTAGAATTTATTAAATTAATGCTAAATTTTGGTATTTACAGGGCATTTTGCATGTTCAAGGCTGGAGAGTAAAGGAACTGCGCTTACACCAGGCTGAGGACAGTTTCAGAAATAACCACTGGTTCTATGAAAGAAAATTCAATCCCGACACCATCAAGCACATAAACACATACTGGAAAGCAGTTCAGACAAAAATGTGGTACCTCTGCCACAGTTTGGGTTTGCTGATCAAGCACTAGGAAAGGAAGCTTAGAGTTGAGATTCATGGGAATAAGACAGATGGTGTTTGGGGGAGTTGGGGTGTATTAGATAAATGCTGTCAAATTTTAACTTAGATCTAACCATCTGCATTAGTAAGTGGCTGGCACGGATTCATGCATTTAACTTTTTAAATTTGAGCCAAATCCTACCCAGTTTAGTAACATGTTTCTCTGATGTCCGAGGATATCTTGTGCAACAGCATCATCAAGACAGGACCCTCAGTGCCAATGTACCCAACACTGAAAATTTAATTTGTTCAATTTGTAAACAAAACAAAACAAAGCAAGACTCATAATTTGGGCATTTACGTAAGTTTTAAATCCTTAAAGGAATGAACCAAACTAGAATACTGTGGCTTAGGTATATTCCCAAGCTTCCCTCAAAAGATCTGTTGTACATATGTGGTAAAATTTGTGACCCAAACTATGTCCCAGACTACAGAATCTCCTGAAATTGGTTTCTGTTTGCTCTAAAACATCATTAAAAAAAAAAATAAAAATCAATCTTAAAATTGTCAAGAAATCAAAGCTTCTTCCAGAACAGTGGTTGGGCAATACAACCCTTCAGTGCTCCAACTTGGTACTGATTTTGATATGATTTCTGCTAGTGTAGAACTCAGGCTTCTTCAAAACAAGACCATCTCTTGGTCACTTGAGAAACTGCTGTTATATCCATGGGCAACTAGAGCTGCATATGGTTGTTCTTCCCCTGAATTAGAAACACGATATGTAAATTTACACGTGGGAGAGGGGACAGTATAAAAGAATCACTATTTTCCAGCTAGTTTTCATGAATAAATTTTCTCTAAAAAGGTGAGAAAAATTTCCATTTGAATAATGGACGTAAGCTTCAGAAAAGGCAATGTCTCCTTGGAAGGGGAATGATTTTAACTCAATTCTAATTCCATTACGTGTAACCTATGCAAAGTTCACAACACTAAAATCCTCTCCCATCCGATATAAAAGCTGTTTACAAGGAAGAGCTTTCCACATCTAATGGGAAAGGGCACAATGCGTATCAACACACAGCAATTAAGGAAGAACAGAGCATGACAGCACGATGCAAGACAGACCGTAAAACGGTGGAACATGAAGGATTCAAAACAGGCCCAATATTACCCAGAAACTACTACACCTTTAGCATCTGGCTTTTTTGCTCCATCCGCTGCTTTTCATACTGCATCTGACCCACTTTGATTTTCATACTAGAAAGTTTGGCCATTAAAGACTGGTAAGAGAGACAGAGGAGTGAGAGAAAACTGAAGATAGAAAAGAGACAAGGCTAAATGGCAAAGAGAAGTTAGACACTTACAGAAACAGGATGCTAGAATTACTTAGGTGAATGTTTTTTCTGCAGAAGTGGCTGACTTAGCACATTGAGGAGAAAATACACGCTCAGCTTTGGTCTCACCTGTGGCACGTGCCTTATGTACTGCAACTGGCGTTTCTTGACACATGTGAAACAAGCGTCTAAACATGTAATAAATTTACTGTTAACAGCCAGTTGCATGGTAAGTTATCCTTCATAAAAAACAATGCCTGATCTGAAAACCTTAGCATGAAATTTGCAAATAACCCCTGATGCTAAGTGAGTACCGTGAAACCCTGGGCATGAGTGTGCTCAGGATTTTGCAGGGTGCAGGCAAGGACTGGGGAAAAGAGAGAGAACTTCCAAAGCCTGACTCACACCCATCTCTGCTTCTTCCCCTCAGCCTCACTTACTTTGGTCGTTTTCAGTTTTTTCTCATACTGGAGTCTTTCATTGTCCATTTCTCCCACTCTCAACCGCAATTCATTTATTTCCTGAATCAAATCCTGAGTGAGGGGAAAAAACAAGACCAGAAATAACAAAGAAATTCAGTAAACAAAACAGAACAATAGCTACCCATTGGTAGGACCGTAAAACCACAGCAGCAATAAAAGGCACGACATACACAAAAACACATCACCCAAACTCATAGTTAAGTTGAGCAATTCAGAGCTTCCTAGATACCCAGGGACTGTATTTTTCAGTTTCTGCACTACTGCACTGAAACAAAGAGGGCAGAGCACGAGGGGAGACATGAATTGAAGTTGTGTTCCCTATGCTGCGGGCCAAGGAAGTCCTCCTGCCCCTCTGGCTGCTCAACTGTTCACCACTATGAGTGGGTAATGGAAAACTGTGGCAGCTGTCCTTTAACACACAGCAGCTACGTCCTCCCCTTGCCAGTCCCTCCCACCCCACGCTCACTGGCTGTCACCCGCCTTTTCAAAATACAAAGTGATTATGGCATAAATCCATGTTTCTGCCACTCAGATGAGCACCTCTAACCAAAGGCTGAATGGAGGAGTCATCACTGGTTTCTACAAGCACAAAGGCATAGGTGCTTAAACATCTACACTAAGATGCCACCACATCTAAGCTTTGCAAATTCAGCCTGGTTGGGAAGAAACTCGGAGCCACGACCAACTCACATCTGAGCTCTTCAAGAGAAAGGCTTGACCTCCTGGCCATCCTCCTGGAGAGACCTACCAGGTGTGGGGGTCAGCCCTGAGTGCCACCACTCCCTGCCTGCAACGGTCCAAAGAACCCTGAATTTGACTGTCCCACCAAGGTGCAAGGCACTCTTTCTCCAAACCTTCCCATCCTCTAGATGGGGAAATGGAATCTTAAGTGGCCAGCTGAAGACTTGCAGGAAGCTTGGGGACAGCCAGAAGCGAGTGTCCCTCCATATAAGAGATAACAAGCCACAGCTTACTGGGAAAATGATTTTGCTGCTCAGCAGGGGAACACATCACCAGAAGGCTGTGGCTTTCACACAACTCAAAGATGTCCAGCAAGCTTCTGCCGTGTGTATATCTCACTGACCTTTAGTTTATGTATGGATACTAGATCAGTGTTAGATTTGTGTGAAAAAAGAAAAGAAAAGAAAAAAAAAACCCACCAAAAGTTTCTCAGCAGCTACTACAACGCTGCATCACCAGGAAACTCTTCAAAAGAGGAGATAAGTTCTTTGTGCACCCTAGAAAACGTAAGAGAACTTGAACTGCAGTATAATGGCTTTTAAGCTACCAAGAAGCTGCTATGTTACTTAGGTTGGTTTGTCTTCCTACATGGTAAGGCAAATCCTGTCCATGTCAAGAAATGGGTGTACATTGAGCTAACAACTGTAAGCACAATTTTTCAGAGCTAAGTGTATAATTAGTAGAGATTTATAATTTATAAATTAACAAGCCAGCAGCTGACATTTAAAGGGTATTCATGGATCCCCGGTAACACCTGCCTTCCAGCCCCAGGCCACGTTTTCTAAGCTTACAAGCCCTTGGTTATTATTTTTGTGCTTAATGAATCTGATGGCAATAGAGCAGCATCTGTATTTCTTTTGCAAGATCCAAGCTCAATTACCAGAACTACAGGGAAAATAAAAATACAGAACATTTTGATGTTCTTAGTAATTACTACTGCTAATGTATGACTCTCTGATTTGGATTCACCTGCAATTCCTCACTGATTCTTCACTGTGTGACCTTTACAAAGCACATCACTCTTCTAAATATAAACGTACATGGATGTCAGTCTGCATGACTACATTAATTGAGCTGTTTCTTACCAACACCAAGTGTTTGAGATGTCTAGCAAATCTATGTTCCTAGGTCTGATGGTCAGCTTTGACACTATGACAACTGATTTGTTTGGGGCTTTTCTCTCCTGCAGCCATCATTTTTGCTTTGGCATGATCCAATGTCAAAATATGATGTGTAGCAATAACTGTTGACATTGTCGCTTACATATTTATCACTTGACCTATGTGACTTTTAGAACATTGGAGGAGGAGAGGGAAGCCAGTTACTTGTATTCAAAAGGCCCCTCTGAGCAGGAGGAGTAACAACGCAAAACTCTGATCCTTTTGTGACAAAAGTTAGCGCAACCCGTATCGATTAACAGAAGTGTCAAGATGCATTAACAATATCACAGAAAACGGAGCAATCTTTCAACCAGAATCCAAGAGCATAAGATCTTGGAGCAGAAACTAAATTCTTCTGCTTAATCCACTATGGGTCTTGTGGGTAATCAGATCTTTTACCACTGCTAACTGGTCACCAAAAATACTGTGAAATTTGCTCAAGAGTTAAATAGAACTAAATACAAATCCTCATAGCATGCTTTACCCTAAAAATATTTTCAATTACTCTCTTACAAGTGTAACATTAACTCACCTTTTAAGTTATCTACAATGCAGTAACTGCAAATGACATTCATTCTTATCTTTTTGAGTCAGGAGTACATTAAAGATTCACCAGGTTCCACATACAGGCCCTCATTAGTACAAAAGAGATGCTCAAGCCTTGCATAAATGAACAGAGGAAAAAGAAAAGGCCCAAACAGGGCTGCCTCCCCTGCTACTGAAATATTATTTAACTTTGGGCAAGCTACCAGAGGTAGAGATTGTCAAAGGCACTGAGGTGTCCTCTTCCCTAAGAAATCCTAATCCTCCTAGTGTATTTCACTTTCCTGCTTGCTGCCCTGAAACACTTACCCTTTTTTTCCACTACTCTCTGTTCAACTGATTTTGACTACAAATCTTTCACAGCAAGGACTGTGCCTTGCCCCCTCCTGCAGCAGCCCCAGCAAGGACACCACAGCATTGTTTGAAACCTGAAGGTGCCAACCATTGTAACCGCTTATGACCTGAAGGGCTTTCGGGACCAGTGTGATGCTTGAGGTGTGTTACGTCCCCATGGCATTCAGGGTCTTGTACGGATTTGGCAGGATCTGAGATGAGACTAAAAACCCACCAAGTTCCTTGGCTGACTTGGATGAAACACCAGTAAAACAGTCACCCACGTGGTGGCCAGTGGCTCTGCTTGCATTTAATACCTCCTCTTCGGGCACCCATAAATGTGTTAAAATACCTGCCATGGGCACAATGCATGTTCCTGTCTTAAAAAACGTGCAAAACAGGAAAGAGCCACTAAAACGTCCTCTTCTGATCCAGGGTCATGTCCCTCCTCACAAACACCCAACTTCCTTGGTGCAATTTCCTTGCACGGGTCCATGGCTGGAGCTGAAGGGGTAGGACATATGGACTCCTGTTTCCCAAAGCCTTCTCTTTCCCTGCTCATGTTACTTGTGCTCTTTCTGGCAGAGCCAGGGAGGCACAAAAAAAGCCATGATAACTTCAAGCTTCATAGGTCAGAGGCTTCCTTACTGGCACTGGAAACACAAACTACATTTGTAGTTTTGCTCCACTCAGAAATCCCTCTGCACAAAGGAGACTGGTGGTTTCTTAAATTACGAGGAATTCCCCACGAGTGAGCCAGTTTAACCTCTGGCTGCTGCTTCAAAGACCATGTCTGGTTATGGACTCCTCCCTAAATAAACTCCCTCGTACGATATTTTCTTACATAAACTCAGCCCAACTCAGACCACCCGTACTCCTCAAGAAAAATAATGCTGGTATCTGCTGAGAAAGTGGAAAGACTGGAATGATTTAAAGAATAGAACAATTCTAAATCTCCATTAAGTATACCATGAGCTTTGAAAAGGCTATGTATTTGTAAACATCTAGACAGGAAAGCCCTGTCTTTTTTTCCAAAGGGAAAAAAGCTTACACACCTAGTGAGGCATCTGTTTAGAGAACGAATGGTGAATATGAGAAACCTACCAAGCTGGAATGGGAAGCTGCAATGGCAGACATAAGTCAAAACTGGATAATGTGAAGGACTTAATCTGAATGGTAATTCTGTAGGAGACGGTAGCTCCACAGAAGTTGTTTTAAGATGTCAATGTCTGGTGGTTGGTTTTTGTTTTTTTTAATTTTCACTTTCTTTTCTCTAAATAAAAACAGAGGGAATATTCATAGTTTTTCTTTCCCAGTTCGGGTACTAAATTTTTTCCATTTTGAACACTGCATGTAAATGCTATAAAGTGTTTTATGGTAGAGTATTTTAAATATCCATTTAAATACTCAGCTCTGCTGGAATACTTGACCATCTATTACTTTAAACAGGAATACAATTAGATCAACACCGAATAAAATATTGTGTACTTGTGACTAAGTCCTACCTCCAAAATCCTGCCTCCAAAATACCCGTCAGAAGTTTCATATGGCTGAGACCCTTACAACAAATCAGACATTCATTTCCACTGAACAAAATGGAAATTAAGACATACTAAGCCTAAGCCTTTTTACAGCTATAAAGTGTTGAAACAAAAAAGAAACAACAATTTATGTCTTGCTAAACTACATCATTGCAGTTTTCAAAGGGAGGGAGGAACATTTTTGTAATAGTTCATTAGTTCTAGCATAAATATCCAGAAAATATACATATATGGCTCCTAATGATAGTAATTACCTTTTAAACATAATTTATGTTATCTTATTTTTATCAAAGATATCAAGTGTATTTCAAGGCATTTCAAAAGGAAAGGTGTTCATAGCTGCCATGCAGGTAGGCCTCTTGTACTGAGCCTACAGAGTCGCAGTACACGTGATCCTGACACTAACCACTTTTCTAGGAACAGAAGTAGCTCCACATGCACTCTCTTGGTCTCCTGTCTGAATTTTGCTATTAAGCTACAGAGACACTGCAGTCCAGGAGGGAAATGAAAGAACGGGGAGTACAGGAAAGCTCAGCAAAGAATTTTATATTAAATAAAAATAAGAATAGAAAGAGAGGAAGCAAATCACCCAACGCCCAATTGGTTTTGTTACCTGTTTTGGAAAGCACAAGAAGCCCCAGGCTGTTTAGAAACAGAGATGCAGTGGAATCCAGTTCTGAAAGCACCCACTCGCTGCAGTCATTTGGACCAAACCTTGTCTCCCCGAAGCCATTTGCTGCTAATGTAAACTCATTTATCTATTGTTCGGGTTGCTTATGACAGGTGTCAGTATACAGGTGGACAGTTATTTGCTGTGAAATTCATGAAAGAGCTGAGCACTATATGGGGAGAGACCTCATGGGAGCTGAGAAAGCAGCCAGCTCTTAACACATCTCCTATGGATGCAGAAGACCTTCAACGACTTCCTCCACGCGCCAATTTCTCCAGCATTGCCTGGACTGCAAAACCAGCCGCTTTTAAGGCAATGTGATCCTTCACATAACATCTGGTACCAATCTAGAGGAAAAGGTATTAGCAGGCAACATGAATCTGATCCACAGCTTGGCAGCACCCAGATGTGCTACACTGCAGGAATGGACACCACAATCACTATGTAAATAATCACCACCTTTCAAAGCTGAACATGATTTGAGTCACTAGTTTTCAATCCGTGGACTTCTTTGGGTTTGCATATTACTTCAGACAGGCCCCAAGAAAGTAATTCAAAAGCAAGTCTAACTTTTCCTCTTACGCTTGCAGCAACACAAGTGAGGAATGACACTTCGCTGGAAAATAGGTAGGAAACTGGAAGGGAGTTGATAAACCACTGACTGAAGTGGAAAGGGAAACTTTTGCCTCCTGTGATAATATTACGGCTTCTTCCCTTCTAGAAATGAATGACAACTGGAAGATCCACAATACAAACATCCAACATTTCAGCTCACTGATGAACCCAGACAGGGAAATTTTGTTCTGCTTCCTAGGCAGACTCCAAGGCATCTCTGATGTGGGGTATGTCACCCTGGCAGCAAAGCTTAGCCTGATTCTTGGAGCTTCCTGGAAAAGCTGGGCTTGCCCACCTGCTTCAAGGCTTTCTGGCTTCAAACCACCAGCAAGGCTCAGCTACAGAGATCTGCAGTGCACAGAGGGCAAAAGCCCCAGGAGAGCGCTGCCAGGGATGGCAGCTCCGGGCTGCAGCTCTGCCTGGCACTGTGCACCGCTGGGCTGAAGCCAGGCTGTGATGAGTAACCGCTGGCCGCTCAGTCCTGGGCTTCTGCAGGGCTGGGGTTTGAAGTGAGGCTTCAAAACGCCCTCACACTGAGTAACCTCATTCTCCCTGTTACTGAAACCAAAAGTTATGCCTTTTAGTGGGGCAGGTCTTTGCACATGCATGCTTTTTGTACTTGCAGTGGGCTTAAGCATTTGCCTCAGACATGCCTTACTAAGACGCTGACAGTTTCAAGTTGGGACAGGAGAGTGCAGTATGCTCACGATTTTATTTAAATCCATCCTAGATGCCATCCCTCCTGAGATCTGATGGCAATAATCAGAAACTGGTTTTAGAAATCTTTCTGTGTAAAAGACAGGATACTTTTTATTTTAAGAGATACGTGTTTTAACCATAAAGATTAATTCCCTTCTTGCCTGGCAAAAAACAAATGTCCCAGGAAATTTTCAGGTAATATGAAGCCACGCACAGCTTTCACAATTTATTCAGTTATTTATTCACACTCACCTCTGTGTCCCTGAATCTGTCCTCATAGTCCAACCTATCCTTCTCTACAGACGTAAGCTTTAGCTTCAGAGTGGAAATCTCTGCCATAAGATCCAGCTTCTGAGTTTCAAGGGATGTCCTGCTTAAAAGCTCCTGATTCAAGATGAAGAGGAAGAGAACAGAATTATTCATCCAAGGGGAAGAAATCAGTAATTTATTTCTACAGCTAAAGGCCTTTTTCATGGGGAAAAGCACCACACTCTTCCTTGCACTCTCTAAAGACCCGGGACACAGCTATTACCCATCTGACAGACTCCGGGCACCCAGGATACATCTGAGATGACAGGGGCACTATCACGGGCTGGCTGCCAGGATGAGAAAAAAAGCTTGTCTGTCATCACAGTTGCTCTGGGCAGCAAGGAGCTTTGAGGGGAACCCACCCATCCTGCCAGAGGCTTTAATCCAAGTCTCTTTGAAGTTCAGTGGGGAAAGGCTCAAACAAGAGCAGGACTGGATCCCTACAGTGTAAAGCAGCACTGACATCACCAAGTACTAAGATTTAAAGCATATATGGTAGAAAATTATAACTTAGTCAAGAGACATCAAGGGGTGCAACACCTTGAAGTGCACTGCTCTCACCGAAGCAAAATGCGGTTCGTTAAGGCAGAATGAAGACAGCCAGCGAGACAGACATGTGCCTGTGAAATACCTGCTGCAGCATCTCTTCCGTGGCATTCAGCTTCTCCCTGTGCTCCTCTAGACAGAACTCCAGATCCCGAATCTTTTCTCCTTGGGCTTCCACCTGGTCTGTAAGCACGCTCACCTGCATGGTGGAGAAAAAGGGATGCCTATTTAGTACCTTGCACCCCTGCCATATGTGTCACCTGAAGAACTGTATGTGAGTAACAGTGCCGGCTGGGTCACAGGTGAGATGCGACCACTGGAGGAGGAGGAGGAGCAGCAGCACAGCTCCGCAGTGGACACAACACATGTCAAAGGCAACAAGAGAGGAGTGAAAACTCTCCCCTCATGCTTACTGGAATTTCAGCCAAAGTTCCAGTTGCAATCCTGCATCTCCCCTCCTGATTTGTCCTGGAAGTTTTTGCAAGGGGTTGCTGCTGCATTTTACACCCAATAATTATGCCTTTGCTGTGACAATACATTAACTAAACCCCACTAACTCCTACTTTAACAACCAAACAGCTAAACCTCACTGCATACAAGTTATTCTGCTTTCCAAGTGACTGCACACAGTGTACCACAGCATACAGTTTCTCCTTTTCAGAACAATATAAACAAAGGAGGTTAAAACACATGGACTGAGGCTAGGCAACACCAAGACTATACCTTTGAGCCTGCAGACTGATTCCCATTTGGCCTTTTCTGAATTAGGTTTTTGTTTTAAACAGTCTCCTTTCGAGGAAACCTGAAGTACTGCTGGGAACAGGGGCAAGCTGCCTCGAGCAGAGCTCAGCATTGTCACAGCCCTTAGGCCAGGTCCACATCAGGGGACTGCAGGACACCTGCGCAGACCAAGGGGGGCCAGGTAGTCCCAACTCTGACAGCAAGAGTAAGCCAGCTGGCAAGAACACTGGGGGCTGACCCAGTCCAGCCCAGCAGCAGGTGAGCAGGACCTCCAAGGAGCTGCTCATCTCCTCCCACCTGTTGGCCAGTCCCACAGCTTTTGTCACCTTTCATGAGGACAGGACGTCTGTCACCTGATGTGGACAGCATGTGAAAGGTCATGAAAAATGGTGATGTTAAGGATACACAAGAATATAAGAAGGTGGTCATTCTGCAGACCTGCTCACCTAACCAGATTAAAAAAGAGGTCAGATACACAGAAAGAAAGCCCTTTAGATTTTTCCCGCGATCTAAATTCACACCTATCCTTAATCTGTGTTAAGTCTCAGGTATCAGCGAGCCTTCTGAACACTGTCCAAGACGACACAACTGCAAATAACTCCTCAGAGGTTTTATCACATACTATCAAACAGTCTTATGAATGCAAGGGCAGAAAAAAATAATTTAGGAGACTACTCACTTGTAGAACAAGAGATTCCTTATCATTTTCCAGACGAGCCAGCCTTTCTTGATACACATCTCCATTTCCAGATATATGTCCATTAGTCTGAAAAAGATGGCAAATACTGTGTTGTCAGCTGTTGTACCACAAGCATCATTCAATGTTATCAACACACTTAAGGAGTATTTTTAGTCTGCACAGTTCAAGAACAGATTTAAAGTATTCTTCAGCCCCCACAGGGTTACAAATAAAATAAACTGTCAACAAAGGATACATGACCACCACTGATGACAAGAATTGTTCAGAGGCTTAAAGATGAGAAAGAAAGAACCTTCTGGTGACCCAATTCTGCAAAATCCCCTCACTGTGCATTCAGCATTTTGTTAACAAAATTTGTGCTCAGTGATGTACTATGCTAAGCCATACTTGCAAAGAGACAAATAACCCAAGACATTCAGCAAGTAAAAAAAAACCGTACAATCTACAAAATGTGCATTATGCTTCTTGCAAGTCAAACATTTTTTTCTAAAACACAAAGTAAGAGACATCCTTTTACATCAGGCACATTTTACTGGATATGGGTGAATGTCTGCACTCTAAACGCATCTCTTTGTAAAGCTGCCTGAGGCTAAAGAGAAACAAGAATACATGTTAATGCTATCAGAGAGTTCAGAGGAATCAGCAACTTTCTTTCTTCATAATAACTTCAATGCTCTTGAGCAGCGAGAAGGATTTTACTCTATCCATATTCAAAACTGTCTCAAAGCACTTTCTGATGGACGCCACAATCAGATCTCAGCTCAGAAAAGAAATTCTTGTTTCCATCATTGCATAAATCACTTAGAGGAGTCTGAGAAGCTGCTCTGAAATCCAGCGTGCTCAGTACAGAGGCTTCCACCAACTCCAAGGGGCCTTGATTTGCCTCTGAATATGTAACGAAAAGAAACCGGGTGACTGATCCTCATGCCCCGGTGAGTCTGCAGCACAACCCTGCCATAACAGGCCACCCCCACGCAGGAGCTGCAAGCCTCGGGCTCCTGCTTTGGATCTCCCTGTCAAACAGCCTGTCTCCCCCGATTGCAGAGGATGCCTCAGGAAACCTGCCAGCTAAAACTCCTTTTCTAAATTACATGCCTGACTTCGGGTGATGGGAGAAACTGCCTTCTTTGAAACCAGCGGAATGAAACGCCCACCAGCACTACTTTAAGATTAGATGCAAAGCAAACAGAATGGGGGTATGAAGTATTTGACCTCACCTTAGTGCTCGCCTCTAGAAATCAGGCTGTGTCCTGGCAGCTTGTACATCAGTGTGCAGTTGCAAACATGTCTTCCAGGTATACATGTGTAACCTTTACAACATGATCGTAACGTCTCCCCTGAGATCACTAGAGCTACCACAGCCTAAGAAAGGATGCTCCCTAGTAAATTCTACCAATACCTCACATCATAATGACACCCAGAATCTGAATTATTTAGCAGTAAATTACTAGACCTTCTGATCATATAGAAACTAAGCACCAAGGCAGTACTCTAAACTTCTGTGTTCGCTGCGTTTGTGTTTTCCCCTGACCTCTACCAGAATTTAGCTCATACCATAGGATTTCCACTCAAGATCAGCAAGTTCTTCAGTTCTGTAACAGTTTTAATTTAGGGGAAAGAAGTCAAAGCGTTTTCAAAATAAACTTGTTGGCTGCTCAACGAGCAGGTTATACTTTAAATTTTGTAACTTGACCTGTATGCAAAATACAAAAACAAGGTTTTTGCATACTTTTGCTATTCTGGAGGCTCCCTTCTCTTTTACAGACTTCCAACACATCTCAGGTACTTAGCCTCCATGAATACACTGCCTGTATTTTGTAATATACAACACATTTATCAATCCAGTGTGTGACTGATGTAGGAAAGTGATATTCATCCCTCATTACAAGCAGGCAGACAAGGTGCAAAGACATCCCTCCATCCTGCCGGGGCTCACATGAAAGTCCTTGTCCCTGGCTCCTGCCTCCTTGTCCCTGGCTCCTGTCTCCCCACCACATCAGTGCCCTAACCACTGAACCTCCTGATAACTGTAGTCAGCATAACCAGACAGAAGTTAACTAAACCCAAAGACTGCAAGAAGAAAATATGTTGAGGTAAGTATTGGTTTCACACTACGATGAAAATGTCTTTACGATGCTGTGAAAACCAATGAGGTGTTAAAGCAGACTGTTAGTCATTGTGTGCAGCATCTTGCCAAGACACCTTTGTTGTTAAACTCTGTTCACATTTCTCAAAAAAATCCTGTTTTGCTCAGCACGTCATACCTGCCCTTAAAATAGGAGCATTTAGAAAGCAAGAGTTCAGGACGCAGCTGCACATTGCCATAAGTAAAGAGGGAGAAGGTGATGGGAACCCCAAACAGGACTGGAGTAGAGGTTATTCTCCCACAAAATGAAATACAAAAATGTCTCTGCTGGCTGTTGACAGAAATATTTTGTAAAATCTGCATAAAACCAGACCTCCTGTAGTCCACCAAACCCAAAAAACTTTGTGTACAACCCAACAGCAGTTTGCTTTTTGCCTGAACTGTTTTAACTTCTGCATAATGCTTGGGACTAACTCTTCATTTTAGGTACCAAAAAGCAAGAAAGTCACTGACTGGTTTCAGTGGGGAAAAAGATGACAGTTGGAGAAAGGACAACACAGAAAGGCCATGGCAGCTATTTCACAGAGCAGCAGCCCCAGCACCTCCTACAGTGGTGCACAGATCAGGGACCTACAGGCAATGGCCACATGATGCCTTCCCGCATCTCTCCTCTGCGCTATCTTCAAAATTAAGAAGTTGATACCTGGCATGATTTTCTTCCCAGAGAGATAAGGAAGGAAGACAGAAGATGAAACACATGAAAAGATAAACAGGGTAATGACAGCAGTGAGCAGGACTGAAGAGAAATGGAGAGGGAAAATGCCCAAACGCTGGACATGGGAACGTGGTGCATCAGCAGATGGGGTGGAGGGAACCTCAACAGGGAGGAACAGGCCACAGGGAAGTCTGAAAGATGCCAGGAGTTTTGGTGTGTGCAAAAACTGGGTGAGCAATACTTGGTCTGTCCTTCAGGAGGAGTTTCTCTTCACCTGGGGACGCGCAGGCTCCCTTAGGACTGAGCCTGGCAACTACTCACCCTGCAGAGCAACTACTCTGCTTTGGAGAAAAAAAAAAAAAAGAAAGAAGAAAAGTAAACATTTGACTCAACAGCAACTGCAAACATATTTGGGGCACTTGGTAGTTCTGGATCAAATTTGTATCGTTGAAGTCAATACAGGTTTAACATCGTTTGCTAGCTGTGTAAGACAAGCTTTGCCATTTTCCAAAGACGGCTCTTTTTCATCAGCAACTTAAAATCTAATTTCAGTTAAGTGGTTAGACTTTGCATGTGTTTTCGATTTAGGGATTAATTGCAAAACACTGTATGGGAAGAAAAGGCAGGTTTACCAATACTGATCTTAATCCTAAAAACAAAGGAACAGTTGTCACGATGCCACTGAGGCTTCAGAGAAGTTTGAGGTTAAGCATTTACTTAAAATGCCATATAAGATCAGACTCAGTGCACTTAAAAACTCTTCAAGATCAATCTGTGGCTAATCTGTTAAACACATGTGTAAGTTTTGTCTGCAATCATGTAAGTGTAAAAATCTACACTGCTCTGGAGGGAATTATTCCTGTGATAAGTAGAAGCATCACCAAACTTTCACAGCTTGCCTGCCCTCAGTCTTTAATCCCTTTTCCCTGGAAGTGAGTTAGCATTCCAAACTGCAGGGAAGTTTCTAATAGCTGCTGTTTTAAACTTCCTAAAAAAAAAAAAAACAAAAAACCAAAAAAACAATAACCTATTTCCTCACAATTGCTGAACGCTCCTTTCAAAAACAGAACTCATTTTTAGCCTACTGCAGCTGATACCTTCATTTCCCTTCATTTTCTCTTAAAAAGCGGCACAAATCACACTGTTCTTGCTGTAGATGCAACTTGATTTGTATAAAAGGAGCTGCCACTCCACACTATTTTCTTGTACAGCAGATTGCACTGACTGTTTTGACCACCAAGGTCCAGTCAACCGTTGGGCAAGTGAGCCGTCCCTGATGTCTCTTTCCTGACCATCTGGAGTTAAATTAGAGCTCATCAACATGCTTACATTGTTCAGATCATTATAATATATATTACCTACGCTTAGTTAAGCATAGCTATCGCTGTTCTGCTTGTTCACTCAGTTTTAGGATCCCTTGCATGGGGGCTCCTCCAGCCTCAGCTACCTCAACATCACTTGGTCTGCCACAGGCAAAGCCTCCAGGTTTTCCAAGTAAAGTATTTGCTACCGTTTTCCCTGTGATACGGAGCTGTGACAGCTTTACCCTCAGTAACTATTGATTCAGTCCCAAATTCATGCTGCTCAAATCTGTCTGAACACAATCCGTACCAGCGTTTAACCAGTTTGTGTGGGAGCCCACTGCTGCCCTCCCAAACCGGCGTCTCCTGCATTTCACGCCTCCCTACTCATTGCTCTGAATATCTGCAGCCTGTTCCACATGCTCCAGCAGCAGGCAGGCAGGCAGGCTTGCTGCTAAGCTTTTCCTAAAGTTTACAGATTAGTTCCTCCTTACAGGATCAGCAGGGCGAAAGGGGAAAAAAAACCTCAAAACAACAAAAAACCCCACAAACCCACTCAAACCCCCCCACATTGTATTTTAAAGGCTTGACTACAGTAAAAGTGAATTCTGAAAGAAAAATCTGCTTAAGACAGACTTCCACTCCGAGGAGTTTACCTGAAACATTTTCTAAATGTAACCAACACAGCTGTTGAAGAGGGAAGATGCAACCGTTTCAAAACATGCCGTTTCTTCAACAGCAGCTCAGCTGGTATCCGATGCAAGAGAAAGAAGAAATGCTTATTCCCTACCAGCATTGCCCAGCTATGGCTTGTCACTCGGAGAAATGCAAGAGCCAGAACAAACACAGATAGCCTTACCTTATTTAGCCAGACGCAGTGTCCGTGAATGTCCCAGCTATACTCCATGCTGGTCATGGCTATCCTCATGCATTTAAGGACGCGAGTGACTGTGGCAGGCAGCCGAGGCTGAGAGCTGCAGCTCCAGCACCACAGGCACCCACTGCCGTCAGGGATCCTCTGAACCGAGACGGAGAGGTTAAGTGACGGCGGCTTTCCTTGTCTAACCAAGGACGGAGGCGAACGTGGCAGCAGAGTGGGAGACGTGGGAAGCGGCGAAGCAGCAGCGCTCCTCAGGCGGAGCACACAGCTCCTCTGGGGAATTAACACATCAAAGCCCGGGAGGATCAACCCTTCTTCCAACCTGAGCGCGCTGCCGGGATCCCAGCACCCAAAGGCCGGGCAGCAAGGCTGATGAGGATGGAGGCAGGGGGGTGCAGAGCTGTATAAATCTGACTGGGAGTAAAGGCAGCCCCACGCAGGTGGCACCCGGCCATCTCCATCCTCGCTCCTTGCTGAACAGCCCCCTGCGAGAGCAACCCCATTCTCTGCACCCTGCTGGCACTGCGGGAATCATCCAACCCAAAAAACTAATGAGAAGACAGCGATTCTCATCCCTTTACCTGACTACAAGGTAAACAGGAGGGAATTTTCTTCTCTTGCTGGGCTATTAATTGTAAAGGCTGGAAGAACACATGTACTTCACTTGTAGGTGCCAAAAAAAAGGGAAGGAAAGAGTTGACTCAACCGTCCCAGGTCTCACGAATGGCTCGTCTCAAGTTTAAGTCATACTTAAGAATGGCGTAAAATGCAACAATAACAACCAATTCCTCACATTTAATTTTCAATTTATGCAGTAACAGCAGCAGCATAACAAATCCTTAGTATTTTTGAACACAGAGCCTAGCTCCAGGAGTCCTGTAGCTTCCTCAGAACCCTCACCTTTTATTATTAAAGAGAAATATTTACAACTACTGGTGGTAGATAAAAATCCCAAAAACATGACTACTGAATAACTCGGAACAAAAGAGCAGAACAGAAGAGCAGCAGAAGCCGTGTTTTTCAAGGCAGACTGATGCGTTTTGGATTGGGAATGATGATTTTTGATGGCTCTGCCATCGGGGCTGCCTTATGCTCCAGCGCAGGACACACAGGTTGCTCCTACTGTCAATGAACTCATCCATGTTGCATGAAGATGCCACGCCAATATGTGCTATAAATGAGCCTGTGTTATCTTCCAGTGTTAAAAACACACCAGTTTAGATGATCACCTTTATCAAGAAGCAGGGTCCTGTGTTTCAAGAACTTTGAGAGTTAGATCTCTCACGGACAAAAAGTATTGCCGGGAGGCAGTTTATGATGACAGGCTGAAACGGCATCACAAGGCACCTTCCATATAGCAACTTGAGGAGGGATCTCAAGCAGGTAAACACTGATGTGCCATCCACAGGGCCTTTCAATAGCTAAACTCAACATAAGCACAAGCGGAGCCAAATAAATGGACTGTACGCCCACACGACAACAATCAAACAACAAACTTTGGTTTGAAGACAAGATTTTTCCATTACTAAGAAATATGAGATGATTTCTGGCTAACCAAACCACTTTCCCCACTTGGGAACCACCCTGCTGTCATCCAAATAGGCCTATATATCTCTGTAAGATTACAAGCAATGTTTATCCAGCGATGAACACTTCTCTCTGAAATCCAATATGCCCTCATATTAACTCTCATTACTCCCAGCCACCCACTGGAAGAACCAGCTTGTTGAAGAAGTGTTAAAATCTGAGGCTGGTCTGTGAGATGACAGATCTGCTATTCACAGCAGCAACATTCTGGATCGCACAAAAGCTGTGACACCCGTAGTGGCAAGTTAACCATCATCTTCAAATGAACTCAAAATGTTCTTCAAGAAACCTTTGGAGACTATGAAGTTTGTTTTGCTTTAACAATCTTACAGCAAACTTCAGAAATTCACTTCTCGAGTGAAAAAAATTATTACTATATATATATTTTTTCAAATTCAGAATGTCACTTTCATAGCTAAAACAACAGTTGCACTTGCTGCAGATTTTAAAGAACAAGTATTATCCTGGCTTTTTTATTCCAAAAGCACATATTTTAAAGAGGAGAAGGCGCACAACAGGACCCACATACACAAGTTCAGATCAGGAGCTTGGGGAAGCTGGCTCTGAGGTGTGGGAAGGGACTGTCCACCCACTTCTACCCTTCACCCTCCTTTTTAACAAGACACAGTTGGTTTCTTCTTTCTGGGAAGGTTGTTGCATAAGATGTATTTTTAAAGATTAAAAAAAAAAACCCAAACCAAAACCCACTATTAAGAAAAATAACTAGAAAGAAAAGTGTCTCTTGTTTGTTTCAACTGAAGAAAAACTGAAGCAATATTCATGACTGGGAGCAACGTTTCTAAGACTTATTCTTCAAGCGATGGATCTATCAACTTCCAGCTGGACAAAACTGGGCTGCCTTGGCCTCTGAAAAGGCAGAGTTTCATTTAAAAGGGTCTTATTAATGGTGATGATGTTACAGATTACTCACACACTGTCTATATTCAAGCCAGAAGCTCCATTTTCACAGAGTGCAGCACATGTTTTATTAAAGCACACATCAGAATACATTAAACATTTCTGTTGATCAGGAGAAATCTGAAAATACTCCAAAACTTTGGAATAGTTATGATCTGGCTATAGATTTCAGGTCTGGTCCCCAGTGAAAGCATGCAGTCCCAACATGTCTGAGCTTAGAAAAGGCCTCAGTTCCTTTCCAGACTTTGAACAAATGGCCTTGTTCGTAATTTTAACCATGGTATTCACCTGCCCTCCATTTGCACATGGAGACTTGAGCAGGGTTTCAGCAACACAGAGATCAGTTTTGAGCTGCAGACAACCACAAATGACGTGTTATAGCTAAACTGGCTTATCTGTGCAGGAGAAAGCTGCGCGTACAACTTCTCTGAACTCCCCATGGGGACCATCCAATCGATTCTCTTGGAAGAGCTCAGCTAGATGTCCAGGCACTGTACATGCACTCTGGTGTCACGTGGCCATCTGGCATCCACCAGTTAAAAAAAAAATAAAAATCAGCATGAGGCGTTTTAACTCATTGGTCCTTCTTGAGTGCTTGCATAGACTTCTCTAACTCACTGAGTGGAGCAGAAAGGAAGCTGTCACTAAGAAGCAGTACAGGGACACAGGGCAGCCAATTCTGCCATGGCAAAAATGAATGCTCTGCCCCATTTTACAGAAGCGAGCAACTTTGGGAGACTGCTGCCAGACCTTTTTCCCAACTAGGGCATCAGCATTTTCCCTGCAGGGGCAAGGAGTAGATTTTTCTCTTGTGACACGCTCTTTGGCAACAGTGAACACTATTTTGTTTTCCTCTGAGACACAAGAGACTTGCTTACAGCATCGGATGGGATGTCATGCACAAGTTCCAGCAGCCTGGAATAGGCCAGCAGATGTAACTTCTTCATGTGTGGAGGATTAAACCAATTTCGAAAGAAGGAAGTGTCTTTCCTTCCTTGGTAACAATGGGCATAACTGCAGAAAGCCTTTCTGCAAACCATCTGGGCACTTCATGTAACTCCTTCCTGCTCAGACAGGGACCAGTGACATTGGTGGCACCTGCAAATCCCATTCTGGCAGCACAGTACAAAGTGTGACGTTCAGTCTTTCCTACTAGGGGCTTTATGGATTCTGGGGGTACAGGGGGAATAATTTGAGGCAGACTGAGGAGAAGCATAGATGGAATAGCTATTTTCTGCAACCTTTTTTACACGCAACCCCTGCATATCTTTTCCAGTGCTTGGGAGGCACTAAGCTGAACAGATTCAGCCCATGGCTGCAATGAGAACCATTACTGCCTCATTGCCATGCAGTGATCTACATCACGTGGGTCTGAAGGACCTCATTCCACAGCCTAACAGCCAGGCACCACTAAATCACACATTTGCCATCACAAGGGGCAATGACTGGCCTTCACCTCGTTAATCTCAACAGGCACTGCAGCCTCCAGCCACGCTGCTGGGCCCCTTTACTCCAGAACAACATGCAGTGGATCAGCATCACTAAGTACGGGCTACCGATATTTATGCACAGCATGAGGAGCAGTAAATTTTCCAGGGCTGTTATTTGGCATATGAACTTTTTTTTTTTTAAATAAAGGCCATACTTGCATGAAACCTTTTATGTCCCTCAATTTCAGCTCCACACAGAGCAGAGACTAGTTACAGCGATGTTCACTGCTATATGTTACACACGAAGGAAATGCTGATGTTAGCAGGAACCCTGTGTGTTTTAAAGACGTGCCTCAAATGTCACTCCCGTCTCCTCCTCCTGATCTCAGCGTTGGCTGCCACACTTTGACAGCGAGGGCGAGATCCAAATCCCACTGGAGGCGGTGGGAAAACTCCCACGTGCTTCATTAAGTTTCAGGCATTCTCAAAATGCACAGTACAAAGAAAAGGAAAAGGGAAAAAAAACGAAACAAAACAAAAAAACTCTCCCATCAAACCGTTCCGCAAGAGCTACAGAAGTGAGCCCAGGTGTCCGTCTCTTCCCGCAGCACCGGGCACAGCCCACGTGCCACAGGAAGGCACAGTGGTCACCCAGATCTAGCCCCAGCCCCACGCCTGGCCACTGCTCCCCAGCTACAGGTTGGGCGCACACCGTCCTGCATCTGACGCTCGGGGCTGCGGCATCCTCTGCTGCAACTAAGTACCAAACCAAATCTGTGTATCAAGATAAAAAATGCTTTTTTGCAAGATCCGCCGTGGCTCCAGGGTGACTGAACCCTTTCTTGAGGGGGTGTGATGCCCAGGGAAGGGACCAGGCGACAGCGGCTGCCCGTCCCATCAGCAGCGATGCACCACTGTGGCCTGTCCTGCATCAGTCCCAGCCTCCATCAGATCCGGCATTCCCATTTCAGCAGCATGGTGTTAACCTCATCCAACACCAACTGTGTGAGACAGCGGACACAGACACCGCTGTAATAGAGGTTTGGAAAAATCTGCAGAAGCCCACACCCGCTGCTGCTGTCGTCACTACACCTATAGGCTGACTTGAAACCCTGAAGTATTACGGCCTCTAGAATTAAGTCTTGACTTCCACTGCTGATGCTTCCCCAAAACTTGTGTACGCCCACACCACCACAACGCACACCCTGCCCGAGACCACGAGCACAAGGACCCCTATTTGGCCCTGCTAGGAAGTCACCAGTCACAGGGCACCTGGAGAAAAATCAGTGGGTCCTTTATAATCACCTTCTGATTTCACAGCATAGCGTTCAGGTAGCCTCCACTTCAGCAAGTCTTTATTTTTTTGAAAAATCGAGGGTTGGGGAAAGAACAGTCTTATCAGGTATAATCTGGGGTATTTTTAAAGCAAGGGTGACAAAACCTGGTAGATTCACAACACAGAAAATAAAAATTTGACTTCCAGGTTATAGGGATGCTGAGCTTACACTACTCACTTCGGCAATAAACCAGGTAAGGAAGCTCAGTAAGAACACTGGTCCCTGTAGAAAATACGCTACCAAAAATGCTTTTTAGTGAAAAGTTCATTTTGAAAACAGCTTTTCCCCCACATTTAAGTGTCTGATTCCTATAAAAACGTCTTACCCAAAACTCTGAGATGAAACTCCAATCACCATTTTTTGCTCCCCAAAATGAGGCACGGTGGTACATCAAAAAAAGCACAGGTCAACATTGCACAAGGTATTTGAGCTACAGCTTTTCTGAGGGCCCACAGTAACATCTCCAAACCAAAATCTCTTCCCTTTGTTTCTTTGAAATCTGCTCTAAAACTGCATAAGCCACAGGCCTGCTGCCTGAGCCAGGCTAGTTAACACATAAAACAAGCGTGTTACGGGTGAAACGAGGCGCGATCGTACCATTTGACTTTGGAGCCATTCGATCAGAGCCTCCGCCGTCGAGTCCGGGATCTGGCAGCGCAGCCCCTCTCTCTCATCCGCTTCCATCATCTCCAGCAAGCCCCGCAAGTCCTCCACCAGGTGCAGTGCCCGCAGGCCCCCCATGAAGGGAGAAGTGGGGGACTGGCAGTCAAAGATGCCATTGGAGTACTCCAGCGCCTTTGAACCTGGAGGGAGCAAAATCGCAGCGGGTCAGGCATGAGGCGAGCAGGTCATACCCACAGCAAGGCTCAGAACTGCTAGGTGGTGTTTGCTGCTGGTGGGCATTTATCTAAACAAAACCTAGTTGCTAGTGCTTGATTCTGCCCACACCATGCAGCAATTTGGAGAAGGGCAAGCACTTGCTGGTGGGCTACATGGATGGAAGCTCCAGCAGGAAGGAGGTGGGCTGATCCGACAGAAGACATGGACACCACAATGATGCCCATGGGTTCAAGACGTGGGCTGGGCTCCTGCTCCCTGGGGTGTATCGGCAGCGGAAAGCCCTGTGGATGACCCAGGCTCTGCTAATGCTTTGAGTCACCCTGTAGGGATTGCCTGACCCAAGTCAGACATGGATGGTGTCCAGAGGAAACCGTGCTCTGCATTTTTCATGTAGGAATATGTTATGCTGCACCAAGGCATTGGAAATTTTTTAAAATAACAAAGAAAAATATGAATATAAAAAGACCAAATCACTTCGACACAAGAATAAATTTTAAACCGAGCAGATTGACATGGTAGCACTGACATTTGAATGTTAATAAAGAGAAAAATCTCTTCTTTGCATAAACTCACAGTACGTGTATTTGACCTACATTAAAAGTTTCTATATATTAAGTAAGGAAGGAAACTATGAATTCAGGATTAAGGCTGATTTAAGTCAACCTAGCTAATTCCAACTATAATTTCAGTACGCTGATTTGTGACCTTAATACTGTAATGCATTGGCACAATGAAATGTGTTCATGACAGAACAGCACTTGTACTGTCAGCTTTTGGAAACGACAGTGATATACCATATATGCATTTCCACAAACTTTCATTCACCTCATCTGGAAAGTCACAAAAACACAAGTATTCTGCTAATTCCCTTTGGAAAAAAGGGAGAGAGAAAAATCCCCACAAAAGCATAGGAGTGGATATCCCTTTGTTGTATTACTTTATCGGTCTGTTCAGACACATGGATAAATGAAACCTGTGGCGACTTACACATCCCAACACCACATTTTATTTTTATACTCAACCTCATCCTGTCATAACCAACTTAGGCTCTTGGAAACACAGACACATGACCGGATCCAAATACCAGTGTCTACTTATGGAAATTACTAAAGTCACAGCTTATATGTATTTTTAGAGATCATTATGATCCAACTGAATCCACTTTACATGGGTTCCTGCTATGTCTCCTTAATATCTTTAGGAAAACTGCAGAGAAGAGTCATTGTTCAAACAAAGCATGTACTGTATGATGATTTTTCTCCCTAAGGGAAATTATTTTAAGTGGAACTATTAAAGACTTTATAACTGTGTTGCTATCCTTGCAGGATATTTTTTCTGTTTGGGTAGCTGTTTGCATAGCTCTACTGCAATAGGATTAAACTATTAACTTCTTGCTGCTTTGCTCCTCTGCGTTGTGTAGTTAAATTATTTTCAAACTCAACTTAAAAGCAGAGGTTGTATACTTTGCAATGCCTCTCCTTGGTCCACTTACAATTTACAGGTACTTATAAAAACCTCAAATGTTCAAGTCAGGTCCAAATCAAATGTTTGGACCCAGAGCATTCCAATTTTGAAAAAAGGAAAATTCAGTTCATGTTTTAACTTTGTAGAGTTGAGAGAGGTTCACAGTAGCCAGTATCAGGCAAACTTACTCTTCCTGCCTTGCAGCAACACTCTAAACACACTCAGCCCTGTTTGAAAAGTGCCTTGTCCTTGGCTTTCATGCTCCTGTATGCACCAACTGAACTGCATTGCTCAGCCACTTTGAGCAGCATTTTGGTAGAGGGTAGGAGAAAAACTACAATCTATTTAGCTGTGTCTGCATGTGAGGGTCTGTTCAATGCCTCTACTCCATTTATTTGTAATCTCTAAGCTATAATGGAAGACACCAAACACAATTACCAGCACGTTCCCTTCTCAGCCTGAAAGTCTGCCCCCCAGGTATGAGAAACAGGACCAAAAGAGCTAAATGAACAAACTGCCCCAAGCGTTTACCTGCTATAATGCCATCCATCTGCTCCAGAGCCGCAGCGAGCATGTCACTTGCATCACTCATCATCTTCTCTATTCTCAGGGACGATCTCCAGCTACACCATAAGGAGTAATACAACACCGGTAGTGTGAGTTGGATCCAGAGCCTCAAGTCTCCAACTTAATCTGCAAAAGAGAATTTCATTTCACTGCATGTTCTCTGAATTGAGACACCACCATTGACAGACCAGCAGGAAGACTGAGGTCATTTGCCGACCAAAAAAAGACTTGGAGGTGTTCACCACCAAGTGAACAGCATGAACAGGCATCAAAGAATCAACACACCAACCTGATGATCCAGTTCCTACTGTTGGTCAGCCCATGGCCTGCTCTGCCTGCAGGTCCATGCCACCCAAGAGGCATCCCATAGAGAACCTCAGAAATCCCACATGGCACTTCAGGAAAGCTCACATAGAAGACACAGGCCTTCTATCGCTAAAAGGAAGCTGCAACTCAGCAATCAGCCATGTGTCTATCCACTGTATTTTTTCTTCCCAAGAATCTGCTGGTATAGAAAAAGAGGCGTCTGACCATGTGTCCAAGATTTGTGGATGTCTGACATGCCAAGGCATGCAACTATTTGCCTACAGGCAGGATGTCTCAAGCGCCCAGGGCTCACTGGACGTAGCGTGTATGCACAGACTATCCCTCCAAAGACGCTGCTCGGAGGTTAGCACAGATTCATGCCGTAACGATGCAATCTGATCTTACCCTTGAACTTTTGAAAGCCAGAAGTGGTCCCCAGAGGAGTATTTCCAGCAGTGTCTGGAAAAGCAGACCTGCCCAGTGTGCTGCCTGGGCAGGTGAACTAGTAGACACGAAATCCCAGTGGACTATAATTTAAGCACTTGCTTAGGTACTCTGCTGAAGCTGAGCTGCAGAGGTCAGAGGTGTACCTGATCCCTCCACCTCAGCACAATGGACACATAAGCCACCGAAACAGCCCGGATTGCCATGGCTTTAATCTAGGAGATGCAAGACTACTTCTCCTATAAACACAGCTAGGGAACAAAGCTAAACAAACACCAGGAAGGAAAACTCACTTTAACCTTTTGCATACCTTGCCATTTGGCTTTTGTATTAGGCTGTACTGCTGCTGACTTTTGCCCCAACACAAGCAATTAAGAAAGTCGTTCACAGTATCTCTGGCATAAGTCCTGGAAAAGAGTCTACTAAAAAACATAAATTTGTGTTATAAACTGAATTTTCCCTCCTATGAGTCACCTTATTGGCGTGACCCAGCTGGGAAGTAGATCTTATTGGAGGCTGCCAGTTAGCTTTGCTGAATGCTATCCTTAAAATGCCAACAAACATTTCATCCTCCATACCAAAACTTTTATTACATGAAGTAGGTCCAAACCCTAAGGTAACTTTTGAACAACAGCATAAAGACTACTATGCTTTTGGCAAATGCCTTGCTTTACTATTTAGTTGCCAGAGTCAGAAAAGCCAAGAGAACTTTAGAAAGTCAAAATACCTGTAGGTCAAGGCATTGCAAATCTTAAAAAATGCAGGTGCATCATAACAGAAGACTGCCAGCTTTCAAGGAGGAAGCCCCCAATTTTAAACACAATGTAAATATTAAACTTCAAGCACTACAATACCTGCCATAATATGCAGATCCTACAAGACATTTGGTCCAGTGCCTCTATGCCCAATAAAAATTAGCAGAAGACGCAGCTTTTGCAACCACATTCACTTGGGCAATATTGAAGACAATCTTGTTTTTCCTCCTTTAGCATTTCCTGGCTCTGATAATCAGGTCCTGCTCAAATATGGGTGTGTATGAACACAGAGCGTGAAAAATCTGTGGTGGGTTTCCCTCTGAAGGCAAAGAGCACACAGAGAAAGCCCAGGGCTGTTGCTGCCCCAGGCAAAGCAGATTCCTTGCAGCTCTAAGTGGAAACCGACCAACAATGTAAAGCACCAACCAACCCGCAACAGCCAATTAATATTTGGGAATCAGCAGTGCCCACAATCTTCCCAATGTGCATAAAAACTTCACGTCAGGAGTAAAGAAGATGGAGCCAGACTCTTCTCAGTGGTGCCCACTGACACAAGAGGGAAGGGGCACACATTAAAACACAGGAAATTCTGCTTAAGCATTAAAAAGGAAAAAAAAGCTTAAGGAAAAAAAAAATTAAAAGCTTTTTTACTGCGAGGTGGCAAGCACTGGAAAGAGTTGCCCTTTTGCAGTCTTGATCCTTGGAGCTACCCACAGTCTGACTGGACCCTGCATGGTGCAGCCTGCCCTGGGCATCCCTGCATTGGGCAGGGAATGGCCTGGAGACCTCCTGAGGCACCTTCCCACCTCAGCCATCATTGAGCTCAGCACAGCTCACGATCAAGCATTAAACACAGTTCTGAGGAGGCCGCCTAGGCAAAGCCAAACTGCAGGCTGAAAACGTGATAAGGAACAGAGTGCTCCCTAATCACGTTTGTTCACAGTGCACACCTTGTTCCTCACCTTCTGTCTAGGAGAGACATTAATTGGGGGCAAGGAACTGCTAATTTACATTTGCACAATAAAGCCATTGCTCATCGGCACAGAAAAATCACCAACCCTGCACTTCATCCAGGCACAATCGCTCCTCACGTCTCCAAAAAAAAGCACTTCTTGCTTTTCCTAAACCAGGGTTTTATCAGTCATTATCAAAAAATCCCTAAGACAGCTTTACTGAAGAGAGCAGCACTGGCAGATGGTGGTACCAACAGCATTCAGGAGACCTCCAGCATTTACCCCACTGCTACCAGGTCCTACCTCCAAGGAAGGAGAGACGTCAGCCGGCACAGTGCTTCCTCCACTGCTACTGCAAAAGGAGCTGTGCTGTGGAGAGCAGCAGCGAGAAATTTTAAGACAAAATTTAGTGAAGCAAGACCGTGCAGCAAACACACGGATCTCCAAAAACCCTTCCACCACTCATGGAGCATCTGTTAGCAGCCTGACCAAGCCTACAGCTGAGAAACCTGGAGGGGTGAACTAAAAAGAACGAAAAGCCCCCAAGCCGAACAGCTGGAGATGACGCAACAAAATCCCATTTCCCTGTTATTTGGTCCTAAAAGTGGTCACTGAAAACTAGCCTGGAATAGCACATCCTGCTCTGGCCACCTTCCCAGCACAGTGCATCACATCTAGTAGTCAGGAAGTAAAACCGTTGCGATAGAAAACTACTATTGGAGGCATCCTTCCCCAGTAAAGGCGCAGAATTGCTTTTATTCTTTGTGCAGCAGCACCGGCACACAGGGAACGGATGGGCAGCAGGGAAATCAAAGACCTCATACACCAGCGGACTAAAAACCAAACTGCATGAAACAAGGAAAGACAACAAACCGCGGGAGGAAGAGGGTGGAAAGGGGAGGTGCAGAGGGAGTCAAAGAAACGCAGTTATTAGACAGAAGCCATAAATCAGCAGCCCTTTGTGGATTATAGGGAAGAGGACAATACTGAAACACCAGCGGATTAATCCCTGTGCCTGCTGAAGGGCACCGAGACTGCCTCTGACTTCACAAACTTTGAGAGGAGCCTCGGCTGACAACTAACACAGCAGAGCTTCCCCGATATGTATGTTCCTTCCTCTACTGTTTGCTTTTTATGGCTTTGGTCTAATGGAAATAAAACCCAAGAGAAAACTCAAAGCTTCAGGATTTTTTGTTAGCAGTGACTAAGGAAAACCATGTGGTCAGGTAACATGAATGGAAATCCATCTTGAAGAAGCGCAATTGAGCTCCTTAGGAAAATAAGGAATAGCTATTATTTCAGATGATATCAAGCAGTCTAAATTCCTTTCATGTGCAAAAGCAGAAAGGGGGGAGGAAAAAAAAAACTAAAATCATCATTTTAACACAGATGGATCTATGACACAGCAGACTAATGAGAAACCAAGGTGCAAGGAGGAGACAGACGCACGAAATCCACCCATGGCATAACGCCATTGAGAACACACCTGGGAGGAAAGTACTGACAGTACCCTCTCTGATGGACCATTTAAAATAAGTTTCCTCTTGCTTTCCAAGAAAACAATGACACTTACCTTCCTGCATGCACAATCAGTACACGATGAGGCGGGGGGGGGAGTTGTTTTTACAGAGGCAGATCCCCCTTTTAGAGCTCCCAGATGAATACCTTGCTCATGCCGACAAGAATAAGCATCGCTTCATCAAGGCTGCATTTACAATCCACCATTAAAAAAAAAAAAATAAAATACAAACGCAGCTATCTTTACTATTAGTTACGATTAATCTTATCACTAGCTGTCATTTCTACTGCATCCCTGACTGTTACAGAGATGTTATTTGGTCTTACTTGTTTCATGTCCCTTCGTCTGCTTCGAACACACCAGCCGGTTGCTAGGGCTATGCCGTTCACTTTTCAGTAGGTGGAGATTTTTTATTTTTATTTTT
>VZSF01006329.1:109012-166752 GCA_013398295.1 Chionis minor
GGGGGAAGAAGTGCTTGAACACTTTACATGTGAAGGAAATTCTAGTTTCCCCACCCAGAGGCTCTCTCTTTCCTAGATCAGACAACAACAGAGAGATGTTTAGAGGCAACATCTTCAAGGCTATTTTTTTTTTAATTATTATTTTGAGGNCTAAAATCATCATTTTAACACAGATGGATCTATGACACAGCAGACTAATGAGAAACCAAGGTGCAAGGAGGAGACAGACGCACGAAATCCACCCATGGCATAACGCCATTGAGAACACACCTGGGAGGAAAGTACTGACAGTACCCTCTCTGATGGACCATTTAAAATAAGTTTCCTCTTGCTTTCCAAGAAAACAATGACACTTACCTTCCTGCATGCACAATCAGTACACGATGAGGCGGGGGGGGGAGTTGTTTTTACAGAGGCAGATCCCCCTTTTAGAGCTCCCAGATGAATACCTTGCTCATGCCGACAAGAATAAGCATCGCTTCATCAAGGCTGCATTTACAATCCACCATTAAAAAAAAAAAAATAAAATACAAACGCAGCTATCTTTACTATTAGTTACGATTAATCTTATCACTAGCTGTCATTTCTACTGCATCCCTGACTGTTACAGAGATGTTATTTGGTCTTACTTGTTTCATGTCCCTTCGTCTGCTTCGAACACACCAGCCGGTTGCTAGGGCTATGCCGTTCACTTTTCAGTAGGTGGAGATTTTTTATTTTTATTTTTGAATGACATACAAACCCTCCGGCTACAGTGCTAGTGAAGATGTATTCCAAACGGCTTACAGAGAAAACAAAACGCTGCCCTGCGAATAAATCCAAGGAAAGCTAGAAAAAAACAAGGGGCTTTGTGAATGGGAACTGCAGTCTGCTGGATGCAAACAGGAAAGCTGCCTGAATATGGATTTCAAAATCAGATANGTGGTGTCATTCTGGACAACCACCTGCAAAACACACCATGCTTTAAAATCCAGAGGTTCGCAGAGCTGAGGAGAATCAGCTGCCGGCTAGCAGGTCTGAAGGCCGAAAGGACACACTGTGCCCCATGCGTAACCTCTCCAGGGAAGGGCAGGGGCTGGCTTTTCGTCCCACTCCCCTTCCTCTTTGTACACAGGCTCTGCAAACGCTCAGCGTTTGCAAAGAAAGCATCGGCTACAGATTATTTTTATGATATGATGCAATAAGATGGATGACTTCAGTTTCCCAGCTCTTCCATTCCTAGACAACACTCCTTAAATCAGGAAATTCTGATATGCGGGAATGAAAAATCTTGATTAGGGTTTGTTCCTGAAAGCCGTAGAGAATAAAAAAAGGGCCCCCAAGAGCAGGCTGTTACCCCACAGCAGTTTACCACAAAAATACAACGTAAAAGCTAACATATTACAGACATCTTTTACAGGGAAGGTGGAGGGAGAGAACCTGTTCCACAGCAAAATTAAGACCCCGAATTTCATCTTTCTATCAAAATTAGCATCCCTGCATTCTCCATCCTAGACATAGGAGCCAACTGCGAGAAGTCTGAGGCATCTTCTGCATTCGTCTCTCTTGCCTCGCAATGCTGAAGCAACACATCCTTAGCAATTAATTTTACAAGGTAAATCTCTATTTCATGAAGAAAAATACCATTTCAGACACATTATCCCATCTATTTGTGCTTCTTCTGGCTGGCCAGAAGAGAAACATGAACACATAGAGACTCAATTGCAAAACACATTTCAAACAAATAAAATGGGCTTCGAATGAATTCGGTCTAAATCTCTGGCACAAGTTCTCATGGGATGTTTTGAAGATACTCAACTATAGTGCCACCAGTCAGTAGCATTTTAACACTTAATAATTAATATATTCAGCTAATTTACACTAGGAGTGATTAACATTTCATTTAACATAAAAAAAGACTCCATTTCATACATTCCAGGCCTGAAAGAAAAAAAATAAAAAAGAAAATGGATCCTTGTTGAATATATTGCTCTGGTGTTTTGCAAGAGAAGAACAAATGAAATTTAGAATGTAAAATGAGGAATGCTAGAAATTATCTTAATGGGAATAACGTAGAGAAGTATCTTAGCATGAGGCAGGGACAGGAAACTAGTTAGGTCGCAAACATGCTTTGAGCTGCCTAATTCAGACATTCAGGAATTGCCCTCCTTCCCCGAGGAGAGGCCCTACATGGAGGCAGGTCCCTCTGCTCAGGTCCATCCCAGGCATGGGGACACCTCCCTGGTAGCTCCTCTGGCAGGCACCCATGCCCTCTTGCCCCGCCATGGCTGAACAGCCATTGCACAAAGGTTGAAGCAAGGAAGCCTGGTGAGACCAGGCCTGTCCTCTGGCTGGTCCTTCCAAGCACAAGTCCTCCATTTTGGGAGGATGGCTACAACGAGCTCGGTCCCTGAAGCGCAGTGGGACCAGGCTCAGGGCTCCCCCAGCCTGCAGGATCAGCACCCTCCAAGAGCCCAACGTTCAACCATCCAAAAAGGATAAACATTATTACGAACAAAAACCAACCCAACAGTTGGCAAAGGCTTACTTAAACTGATAATGTCTATTTATTTTTATACGTATAAATAATTTTTTTCTTGAATTTGCTGAACTCTAGTCAATGACATCAAAGCAATACTGTTCTCATACTATGCAGGACTACAAAAAAGCAACAAACGGCCCTTTGTTCCCTAACTCTAGCTCCTTTCTTTGTTCCCCGAATTTCATTATTTTTTATTACACAACAAACATTATTTATTTCCTTTAACTGATAAAAATGAATGGAAGCACACTGAGGCTGAAAGCCTATCCCACAATACCTAAGAAATGTTTTGAGATCAAAAGTATCAAGCCATAGAAAAGATTTAAAAGCATTTTAAGAGCATAAAGCACAAAATTCCTTCCAAGATATAATTGTTTATACCTGGGAGAAACTTACCTCAAATCACGCACTAACTTTTGTTACCAACCAGCTTAGTCACATTCTGCACTTTGCCTTAAAATCTGTTAAACATATTGGTCGTGATGCAAAAGCTAAGCCTCGACAAGATAAGCATCCTTCAGATACTTTGACAGAGATGTATACACAGCAAACAGCTTATATAAACACCCAAAGTCTGAGTCAAGGTTTATGGCTTAGATTCATATCCCATTACAAAACAAACCAGTTATTTTGGTCTGCAGTATTGAAATAATTCTGGTTGCTTATCTCTGCTACCCTATTTTCCAACAGCTTTTTTTCTGGTTGGTTTGGGGTTTTTTTGGTTTGTGTTTGGGGTTTGTTTTTTTGTTGGTTTTCTTTTTTTTGTAATCAAAAGGAATTTAAAAAACACAGCGGGTGACGGGTCACGTTGTTTTGTGATGCACCAGTGAGCTCTGTGAGGGCTGGATGACACGGAGGCAGCCAGAGGAGCAGCCCCGTACCTGCAGAGCAGCCCGTGCAATGCAAATACCTGTCTGCAAATATTCTTCAGACTCAGTTTCACTTTGTATTCACGAGCAACGCAAGCTCAGATGGAGACTTGAAAAAAAAACCCCACAGATATACTTCACTCCGGGCTGTTCGTCTTTTACTCCTTAACCGTTTAGTAAGTGCTTTCAACTACTCACCTTAGAGAGTCTGAGAAATCAATATGTTATTTTCTCATGTGTTTTGCTTGGATCCACTGATTAGAAAAACAATTGAGATATTCATTCCTCACTCTTAAGACTGCAGGCAAGGAAATGCCCCACATTCCCCAGTAACATGTTATTGACAGGCTGTGGCCACACAGGCTCCCAAACAAAAGAGGCACTGTTGGGTAAGAGTCCGAAAGGTAGTTCTTCAAAATACCTTAAGAACCACCAAATCCTGAGCAGAGACCCACTTTTAGATCTGATTTCATAGCTTGCGCTGCTTTCTTTTAATGGGCTGGATCCAAAGATCAAATTCACAAACTTCCAGATTTGAAAGGGTTTGGGGCTTTAGATTTTGGACCTTCAGGCCCAGGAGTTTCCAGATCCACAGTTTCAGTGTTGTCACTGCACAAAGCAAAAGTAGAGGGCATGCACCATCAAAAGCCCAGAAAGTAAATAAAATATATTTAGCTTGAACAGTATTTTGGTACGCATCTGTAAAAATCAACAGGAAAACTAGTACCTTGTAATTCCACAGCATCAATTGTTACGTAGGGAAAATTTGTATACAAAGTCCTAGCATTACATCCTATTGATTTACCTCTGATTTCGCTATCTCAAGATTTACTTTTCAGGAGGCATACGTAAAAGAAGAGCATGATGTCTGAAGTACATGCTTTGTGTGTGAGGATACCTCTGTTTTTTAAAGACTCAGGATATCTGAGAACCTGGCGCTGCCAATACCACCACTGCACCACTGATACGCCAAGAATCTCTCCTCAAGGTGTTTTAAAAATTAAGCAGTGTAAAATTCAACACGGTTGAGGATTTTTTTTTCCTGCCCTCATGTAATAGAACAGGAGTGAATTTTAAAGAGAAAAATATAGGGAGAACAGTGAAAAATAGTAAATTGTAGGCAATTTTCACTCTAGTTTTCTTTTGCTCACCCGAAAATCACATGGACATTTTCATCTTCTTTCCTCCTAAACTAAAGCCCTTTGTCAATAGCTCACACCGGAGCTTTGCCAACAGCTTATGTTTAGGTAGCACACTTGGGAATCTGAAAGTCTACATCAAGATAACCTGCTTTAGGCAGCACGTGACTTTAATCACTATTAAAAATGGACGTTCTACCTTTGGGGTTCCTGAAATATCAGATGTAAGTACTGGGCGCTTCAGAACAAGGACTTCAAATCTGAAACAGCTTCGAGGAGGCCCAAGTAGTTCACGTACAAAACCCATGCTGAAGCATGCTTGTTTGTTCTCATTAACGAGAGAGCAAATGTGACCATAGTCACCTCTGTGTTTTGACAACTGTGGTGCGTGCTATCCCATTGCCAGCCAGATCAGCCACCGATGAAGACCCTGCAGAATCACAGAATCACTTGGCTTGGAAGAGACCTTCAAGATCATCGAGTACAACCATCAACCTAACACTGCTAAACCACCCCTAAACCAGAGCAACGCACTACCCAGCTGCAGAACAGGGAGAGGCCTCTTGCCCAGGGGGTGCAGCGCTGCCAGGATGCTCTCCTCCATCCCCTCGAAACCATTGTCCCCTTCCTCTGGGACACAGCCTGTGTTTGCTGCCCAGCTCCAGAGCCACTCGTTCAAGCCCAGGGTGAAGCAGCAGCACTCACAGACATGTTTTTTTTCCCAGCACTGCCCTTCCCGCACTCTCTCAACTGGTTTCTGTCACCCACATCCCTTCCCAGGATACAACCTCCAGTCCCTAGGACAACACAGACCCAAGTCCGATAACCAGGGATTTTGGTAAAACTGGAGTAAGCAAAGCTTTTTTTAGTTTTTTTTCCAGCCAGAGGGCAGAGCGTTTTTGATTTTGTCTTGTTTTTTCAACACCAAAGTTTCAGTGCCAAGAGATGAAGGACAAAAGCCAGGCACTCTCAGCTCGAGAAAAGAGTCTTCTGCTCCTGTTCTGAATGCTGCACTGGCAAGTAGCAAACAAACAAATCCTCCCAAAAAAACCTGTTAATACAGTGCAACTTTAAGGAGCCATATGCTGTCTGCACCGCTGCCTACCATCTGGCATTGCCTGGCTGGGGAGCCAAGTGTCCTGCCTACCCTTGGGCCAGCCCAGCTACTCAGCACAATGGCAATTTTGCAGCTAAGACACAGAAACCAACTCTCTTGCTGCCCATTCCTTTTTCATGAAAGCCCACAGTTGATTCTTCAGGATGGAGATACTGTCTTCTCCATCCCGTCTCAACTTCTCCTGCTCTTGTCACACTGACACCTCCTCACCCTCCCTTGCAGAAAGATGTTTTCATGCCCAGGTGCCCGTTGGCCTCCAGCATCACCCAAGACTAAAAACGTCAATGGAGCAGGGGCTGAGCTGTGCCTGGGGCTCAGAAGAGCTCACAAGAGAAAGGTATCAGTGCTAGGGGAATGGAAACAATGCTGGGGTGTGCTGGAGGGCTCCAAAGATATTAACTGTATGGGGTACAGATAATGAGATAGTAACAGATAATAACAGTTATGGGGTATGGGCGACACTGAAGCATAGGGAGGGCTTTGACCAGCAAGGTGGAGGGAGGCAACAGGTCAACATCCAACCAGAGCTGTGACCTCTGCAGGAACTAAGCATGAAACAAACCTGAACCCCAGCCCTGCTGTCTTCCCTTTCTTCTGCGGCAGGAAGAGGAGGGAAGCTGGGAAGACGGAAGGTGGCAGAAGAAAATATGACTTCCTTCTGCTTCTTCTCCAGTAAGAGAGAAGGACCTAGGGATGGAAGGGAGCAAGCAGGCACTCTCTACCCTGTGGCCAAGCCTCTGTGCATATGTAGGAGGGGGAAACATCCCACCCATCACCCACGGCCCCATCAGCAAGATGAGCAGAAAGTGATGGCTTGACAACAGAGGAAGATGCAGATCATGAGATGAAGAAAAATCTTAGCAGTCAGAAACTTAAGACATACTTACATCAATGCATGTTTGATGCCCAACTGGGCACAGAATTCCATCTCCTAAAACCTACCTAGATTTCTGTGGGATAAACGATATTACTGAGACTGAGCTTACTTGCTACAGATGATCTGCTAAGTGTGAAACAACTTTTTTTTTTTTAATTATTTATTACGTAGAACAGTGCAAAATACGTGTTTCATTAGATACAGCAATAAACTGTGGTTTATTACTGACCTTACTAACAGTAGACTGCCTTTAGTAGACAGGGCTATAATGCACTAAAATGGAGAATAAGGTAACTTTTAAGAGTGGTACAAGAAAGTTTACAATCCAGTTGCAGCAGCACAGTGCGAATACACCTACAAAACACCTGATTTGGGTACCCAGGGTAGTCTAACTGAAGCAAGGGGCTGCAAAGCTTTCTCAGGCAACAGGACAGCAGTGAATGGGTTAGAACACACCACCCTGTGCTGCCCAGGACAGCGGTGCCGAGTCAACGGGTCTGAAGCAAACTTCGGCATGGCCAAATCATACAACAACAATAATGTAGAAATACTGCCCCTGTGCAAGAGCTGAACTGCCCCTCTGCATTATTAAGTATCTGCGACATATTTAAGCCAGTCTACAACTCTGATATGTTAGACTCTGCTGGAAAGCCAGTTTTACACCATAAGCCTTGCAATATCCAATTTCTTCCAAAACTCGAGACCTTACAGAAGTCATTCCACTACGATCATCATTAAAAAAGAAAAAAAAGTATTACTGAGCCACATGGTTGCTGAAGGAAGTTTGATGTGATCTGAGAATATCCTGAAAGTTTGAACACAGGAAGCCCCTTATTTGACGTGTAAAGTAAGGCATAGAAGGGATGTGGATAGGGGAAGCAGGATCACCTGACTTTTTTTAAGTATGCAATAGAGAAAAAAAACAGCTTAGGCTGCTTGACTGTATCCCTTCCTTCAATCTACAGATGTAATTTAAATAAAGCTTTGAAAACAATACAAGTAATTTAACGGTATTTTAATTAAAAGTTCTTTTTATAACATAAAAAGGCCAAAAGTAACTTCACTGTTGTTTCATAGTTGTATTGGGAAAAAAGTGGTTCTTCTGTAACTTCCTCGTTTTCTAACTTTCCGAAACGCCACCGTAACAGAACATTGCAAGGATGGAATACATGTAGGATTTAAAGCTCTGCCTAGCCCACGATTTATACACATCTAATTAGCTCCTCCAGCACATACACCCACCCACCCTTGAGCTCTGGGGACTGCTAGTATAACTCCCACAATTACAAACTTTGATGCCAGAATCCTTGTTTGTCAGAAGGAAAAACAACAACCCTTTCCTCCAGCACAGCTGGGCATGTTTTTACAAGAGCAGATACCTAACTGTAAAAAAGCTCAGACCCCAGATCTGAACTCTCCCAAAGTTCAAGATATTTATTAGAAATCTGTAATTCAGCACCCTGTTGCCTCCCAAGGACCACCACAGCCCCAGCTCGGCAGAGCAACTGATGCAAATCAGAAGTTTTGGGAGCTTAACACAACGCGGTTTTATTCAGCCGTATCCAGGGATCTCTGCTAGAGATGGGGTAACAGTACTGAACAAGTCTCATGCTGTAGCAGCGTTGCGCTGTGGTTTCGCTGTCGGAGACCATGTTAACTTCTCACTGCATCACGGACATTGGCAACACAGACATACGGGTGAAGGGCTGCTCACCTGCCATGATGTGAAATCAAAATTGGTGCGGAATAGTTCAATGCGTGCCAACTAGCAACATTCATAATGTTTTGGATGAATTAATGACCCTTAGTATTTCCAGACAAATGTTCCTCTGAATACATAATCTCAAGATAAAACTTCAAAAACCTCGAGGGATCAGATGCACTTTTAATGCTACATTTCTTTGAAGTACCTTCCCTTTGTATTTCAACAACTCTTTAAAGTTTTCCTACTTATATACAAATCAAATTAGACATCTGATGCTAAAGGAAGCAGACATTAAAATTGTTTCACACTTTCCCAACATTCAGGAGGGGTGGGGAGACTCAGTCTTGTAGAAAGGTGTATATTAACTATACGCTGATTTTCACTATACCAGCTGTTCATGAAGCAGTTCTTCATGTATCAAAGGTTAAATAGAAAGACGGTACAGCCCCAGTCCCACCTGCAGCTGAAGATCCTGGTCCCAATGAACAACACAGGTTTAACCTGCAGGATGCAAGTAGTCTTGCTGACACCAAGAGGGCATTTGTGATCAATGGAAGTGCCCAGTCCACGAAGGCCACAGCAGGGTGGAGGTTGTTTGTGGGAAAAACAAAGGTCCACTGCCACTGCCAAAGTCCTTATGAAGTTTAATAAGGGTAAGCTAATCATCTTCAGTGGTTTTATTCAGAGGCAGGGGGGAGAATTCAACAGGACTCCGAAAATACTGCGAAAGTTGCCAGGGAAAGGGTGTGGCTGGCAAGATGCACCAGGTCTCTGTGACTCAACCGAGAACCTCTATGGACCAATGGAAAAAAGAAGGTCCTAGAAGTTGTCTTCTACTACCATGCCAAAAACACCCAAAAACCTCACCCCAAATAAATTGAAGCAAACAAATCATTATATTTTTTCATCATCACCATGAACTAGCAGCTTCCTCAGCAAACCATGTGAACATCTGGGGCCAATCCTTCGTGGTATACACGGAGGCTCAGGATCTACCTGGAGGAGATGTCTCGCTTGTTCTCGAACACTAAATAAGTTTTAAAAGGTTGATGTTTGCTTCATACATAATAGATCTATAAAAATAACTATTTTAAAACTTTTGCCCCTGCATTTCCCTTTGTTGGGGCTGACTATTTGTCATGTGCTTGCTGAGCCATCACTGGAGGGGCTGTTTCCGGGGGGGTATATTTAGCTCTGAAGCACTGCAGATTTTGTTTCCCTGGCTAAAGGATGGGATCCTCCCTTAGGAGAGGATCTTACTCTGCTGAATGGAAAGAAATCACTGAGACAGACTAGTGCAGGCTTGCAGAAGACGCTGGTGATGCCAAGGCCCTAACTACAATGACCCTTTTGCTTAAAAAGGGAAAAGTAAATACAAAACTGGCAAGAACGTTTACTTTACATATACAACAGACCTACAGCTTCAGCTCTGTTCAGGAAACAAAACCTTGCTTATTTCAGAATATAAAGCATTATACATCTTCATGCAGGGGTGTTGTCATGGTAAGGCTCCTCTCAGGGACAGCTCATACTTACTAGTAAATAGTAGCATCCTGCAGCAGAAGCATTTAGGCAGCTATGCGAGGTCACCTCTTCAGTCTCCGGACAGAAAGGGGGGCAGCTCTGTATCACAAGGGTGCTGAACTGCTCACAGAAAGGTCCACTGCTGCACCCACCCCCTCCAGCAGCACTGTAAAAACCCTACAGTAATTACCCTCCTCACAGCACGAAACCCTGCCACTTACATAGATGGATTCTTCTGCTCGCAAGATATAACTACCATGGTATTTTACTTTGCAGAGGTTCAGGTCTTGTCGATAACCTCTGTTAGTTTTGCAAATGAACTACTATTCATTAAGCAACATGACTGCTCACTCCTGGTATACTACAGTTTTGCAAGTACTGAAATACCTTGGAAATAGGTGTTGCTGAAATAACACTGTTATACTAGCAAGTTTCTAGCAAAGTCCAAAGAGAGGACAAGAAAGCTCTGACTGCTTAAACGTTACAACACAAGGACTTCTCCAGGACGAACGTTTAAGACGAGCCACTGCAACTGGAGCAGTTAATTTTGCATAAGCTGGGTGCTCCTGCAATTCACTACATGCTTCAACTGCTTTACCCAAGGAAACAGCCTTACTTGATCGCTGAAGATAAATACTGTGTGTGAATAAGCTACAAGTCCAACAGGAAGCTCTGCTGAAGCTTGTGGAAATCGACGTAAGTACAAGGAGCACTTGCATGTAACTAACTGCAAGATTACTGCTGTTAAAGCCTTACAAAATATATTGCCATTATGTTGCATTTCATTAACAAGAATTTCCCCTGACTGGAAAATGCCTTACCTTAAAAAGTTACGGAAGGTAAGAAATTTAAAAGAATTCCTTCTCATTTTCTGAGTTGAAGATTTATTGCAATACAATCTGAGTGGAAAACACAGACGGATAATATTAAACCTGTTGCCCTAAATAGAAGTTTATTAGAAGTGCCAAAGTAGTGCTTTCAAAAATAGAACAATAACATGCTCTACACAACTACTGCTGTTATAGACTTTACCCAGAAGATTATCTTTCAATCTCACAACCCTTCCAACTCCATTTTTAAGCTAAAGTAAAGAATCTTTGACAGAAGCCGAACTCCTTGATGTTTTGAGGTGAAAGAAAAGGAAAACATCCAGAATAACTTTAAATTCTATGAAAAACCTTAAAAAAGCACTGTCCACATGGCAGATCCTTGAGAAAGCAGTAGTCTCCTCATTTCTCATCAATTCCTGATGAATTTTTGTAAGAAAGTCCATCTGGACATACATTGAGCAATGTATAAGAGCAATCACCACTCCAGTTTATCTAAATAATTATCTAAATTCTGATTCAACATCCAATATTAAAATAAAAGGTTTCACTAGTACATTCAGAAAAAGAAGGAAAAAGAAAAGGCCAGGAACAGGTATCTCTGTGTGGTAACAACCAGATCTCTGGCAGCGGAGGTATCCAAGTCATGCTACTGGGCTTTGAGATTTGGTGTTTACCCTTTATTAGAACTTTTGAAAGTTCCAAATAGCAAGCTTTTGTTTCCTGCAAACATCTTAAGGATCATAAATGCATTCAGGCCTCTCAGTATTTTAACGAAATATCAGTTCCTGCTCCTCTACTTGACTTGCAGGCAAAATCTGCCATTTTAAGGACATAATCTTATGCAGCTTTCCGAGAAATGTCAAGAATACTAAACTGCCATTTCTATGCTCTGGTTTCATTTTTTTTTCTCCTCCCCTAATACTCTATTTAAATTGTCTTTAAAAAGAAAGTGGAGCTCTATCCAAGATGAAGGAATGTGATGTGCTTTATTTTACAGGCTGCAAGACCTGAATCAGTACTAATTAAAAGCTTTCAAAAAAGTAGGAGTTTAATTCCCTCTGTTGCATTTTTGTGTCTAAAAAAAACCTTAGGAAAATAACATGAACAAGACAACTACTTAAATGGCATCCCATTTTTCTAAACCAGGCCTCTGTTATCAATGAAACAAGTGCTGATATTCAGTCACACTTTTTTTTTTTTGTGCCCATTTCGAAGCTTCTGCAAACCCACTTCAGTGTTACTCAGGCAAAAATTGCTTATGATTTATGGAAACATCTTTGTTTAAGGAGAAGAAATCTTAACTTGCCGTTGCTACACTGCAATACCAATTCTGTCCACAGCACTGGAGAACATTCCCGGTTCTGGTCAGCCTCATCCAACTCAGCACAGCCAAGGACAGACCCCAGGCCAAATCCTGCATCCTGTGTTGATGCTGCGGGAGGCTCTGGCTGCGGCAGTGGTCTCACTGGGAAAAGATACCACCAGCGTTTGTGGAGTGTCTTTGCAAAGACTGCCTTTGTCTGTGTTCCCTTGTGGCTTATAATTGGGTAAGGCTAAGACTGCTTAAGCTGCCTATGCTGCCTCGCTACTGAACCAGGGGGAGAAAGACCCAGAGAATATCGAAGTATCAGAATCAGGGGATCCAGCAGTGGAAGACCAAGGTCAACTTCAAAGAGGTGCCCTTCCATGGAGGAAGAGATTTAGCACATGAGTGTGTATTTGGCTGCAAAGAGACAGGTCTGAATAAGGTGCCTAGGACAACCCCAACAGTGTGTGCTCCAAAGGCAGCCTGCTGAGTAAATAGGTAACGAAGCTGATCTGATCTGACCACTTGCCTGGGGGCCTTGGGAGGAGACATTTAGCACTGACCCTACAGTGAGTGACCAGCAAGGGCACTTGTGCCCAGAGGGCAGCGCTCCAGCTACCACGGCTGCCCTAGGAGCTTGCAGGAGGAAGGACAGAAACCAACAGATCTTGGGACAGAGGACTTCTTCAAGCCTGAAACCAACAGAATCACAGAATGTTAGGGGTTGGAAGGGACCTCTGGAGATCATCTAGTCCAACCCCCCTGCCAGAGCAGGTCCGCCTACAGCAGGTAAATACTGAGAAGCCATGGCTAGGCAGCTGCAATACTCCTTCCAGCTAGAGGAAACATTTTCACATGGTCATGGGCGAGTTCCCACACCACAGGCACTCCTTGGGCGGTACTCGGCAGCGCTCCCGGTTGCTGACACCACCTGCTCTGCACTCACTCAACACCTCACACTGCGGCAGCCTGGCCCAAGGCTCTCCTGGTACTACAGCAGCGTGGTCCAAGGAGGAAAATTCCAGCTTAGGCAGGGATAGCAATTTTGAATGTCTACACAGCAGTCTGCCAACTCAAAGGATAGGTCTACGCTGTGAAAAATACGTTCTTTTTCTAATTCCGGCTGCCAAACTCAAGAGAGCTAACCTGACTGAGGACAGACATAAAGATGAAGTAAATTGGGCGTTAAATCAAAAGAAGCAGCTTAGCTAAACCAGTCACCCTGAAGGGCTTAAGTTAAAAGTTGCTCACCTGAGCTGAGACTCCTGTTACTCTGGTCTTCATGGCTATTTTAACGGGTTAGGCTATTCAACTAGAGCACGTGTTCCTCTCCCTGTGCAAAATTCTCACCGGTGGGAACTTCTTTCAACTCCACACTGCTAGTAAGGCCACACTTAGTGTGGATGGATATTCAACTTGTGACTGAGCAATTGTTATCTCGTAAATAATCAACACTATACCTGTTTGCAGATCTCATCTTCAAAACATTTAGAACTGGGCACAGGATGGGGGGGAAAGGAAAATCGAGCGTTATTTCCAATTAACACTAGAAAATAATACAGTGCTCTTCTGAAGTAAGAAAATATCAAATAACAATAAAAAAAAAAAAAGAAAAAAAAAAAGAGAGAAACACACCCAGCATGCGCACATGCCAAAATACACATGGCACCACATGGACATCTCTAGTATCTCTACAGCAGCAGCCTGTTCCTTGGAGGTTTCTTGTCCAAGAACCGTGACCCAGCCTAGCGCTCCTTTGCTTGCAAGATCTGACAAGCTCCTAAGAAGCCGGTGTGGCTGCAGGCCAGCAACCTTGCGCTGTGCTGTGCTCCAAGAGCCATATGCAAATGCCTAGTGACAGTAACATGACTACACACGTTTCCTCTCCTCTTGTAACACCAGCAAGGCTCCAAACTTGTTGTAGATAATACAGGAGATAGCAACTCAGCCATATCTCAGTGCTCCCTGGTGTGGATCACGGCATTCTCTACAGCTGTCATAATACACTATAAATTATGCACAACACACTCTTAATCACGCAAACCTCAGAACTGTCTACGTATTTTGCGGTAGCAGAAATTAACAGATGTTGACAACTAATCAGATAGTAGAAGCATTAAAAGAGACAGCCATAGTCCATTACTGACATTTGTTGTGTATGTACACAGTTTCTTGCCGTCAAAACTGACTACACTAATAGTTTCTTCTCATGTAGCAATGTTGTTGGGCTTCTCTCTCCCATGCTCCTGACAGGTAGTTATTTCAGTTCCTCGAAGCAGTGCTGCCCCTACCTTTAGTAACAGCGGATTATCAGTGGCTGACAAACACCCCACTGAACACGGAGGCATAACCTTAACACCACACCCAGGCACCAAGAAACCCCTCGGCACCAGACAACTGATCCGACGAGAGTTTGCAGAACTATCCAGAGGACTTGATACCATGTTCATGCTGGCCTGTGCACATCACTCCTCCTAATTCCCTGTCCAGAGCAGCAGCGCAGCTGGTGGAAGTCCTGTGAACAGGAGCACAGCTGCAAAGAAGGTCCCTAAATGAAATGACAAGATAGGCTATAAAGGAGCAGGAACATGCAACTGAGGGCAAGGCTACCTACTCTAGATACTCAGAGGATGCAAAGGTGTTAACTTCCAACAGTGTCCAAAACTGGAAGGGAAGCAATAAACAGTAGTAAACTGTTGTACTGAGAAGGACCAGAAGCAGAGAGAGGAAAGGGAAGGAAAGGCAGCAATAATGGAAATCTGTGCCAAGGTCTTGGGACAGAAAAGCACCAAACCCACAAAAAAGCTCCTCCAAGCGCTAGCAAGCTGGCAATTGCTGACTGCTTTTGCTCTGTTGTCAGACTATTTTGGGGCTGAAACACTGACAGTAAACAAGGTTCTCCCCCAAACAGCCAGAGATGTGGCAGAGTGGCATCCCCCACCTATCAGATTTTCATCTCTGGGAGCTGGGAACAGATACAAAAGGGACCAGAGCTGCCATCAGCTCAGTTTTTGTTTTCCCAGCAACGCTGCAGCACCTGATAGGATACACAACCCTATTTTCTGTCCACGCATGGACAGAGGTGGTTGTTTGCTGCCCAGACAGCAGAACCACCATGGCTGCTTTACCACTGCCATCGCCTGGTGGACCTCAGGCCAAACAACGTCTGGGGTACATCACGTCTTGACCGCTCAGCATCAAGCCAAGTGGGGAAACCAGCCAAAATGCTCCTGGCGCGGAGCCTTCTGGGTGCAGCCAGAACCAGTTGCGCAGTCCCACAGCAGAGTTGAACTTTCAAAACATTTTGAACAGCTCCTTATCAGCAAAGCAGCTTTACTCCAGCTCAGCATTTCACAGTGCTTATAACCTGGTCCCCTTCAATTGGATTGACTACCTAGCTGAAGCACAGCCTGAAATGGAGGCAGTCTCTCTGTCGGCACAGGATCTGAAAAGACCCACCCAGCCTGAGATCAGCAAGTTGCACAAGCCCACACTTGACAAAGAGCATGCTCCCGATGCCGCTGAAGTCAATGGTACTGGGAAGATGTGTAACACCAGCTGCGTGTTCCACTTCGTGACCAAAACAGGACCTCAAAATACAAATCCTGCCAGCTTTGTGCAACCTGTGGGTACTTTCAGTAATATCAGCCCTCTGTCACAAGGTCCACAGTAAAATACCAGCGCTTCTCACCTTGATGGATTTCAGTCCATTAGCTGCCAGACATGACCTCTGCCACAAACTGAACGTGAGGAAGTCTCCACAAGCGTCCTGATCTTTATGGCTACAATCTTCCTTCCTTCTCCACTTAGGGGCACTACCAGAGCGCAGCTACAGTGGTGGCGGGCGGGGGGGGAGGTGGTCTTTAGCCCCAAGGGAAAAATGCTGAAGTTACAAAATTCAAATCAAGTCTGCAACAAAGGCATGTTCTCTTCCAACACGGATCTTGCTCCAGATCACTCTGGTTCAGTATGAGAGCTCAAGAGTGTAGGAGAGTAGGCTGTGCCTGCAGAAGGGAATAAGCCGGGGAAAGGCTCCGCGGAAGTGAGTGGGAGTCTGGGAGGAAGCTCACCCACCTGCCCAGCACACAGACACCAACTCAGCTAAAAGTTAACAGACTTTGCTGCTCATGGTGAGGAGCAAAACGCTGGCTGCTCAGCCACCAACCTGCAGGGACAGCCTGCAATATTCATTCCGTTAGTTTATCAGATAGTGATTATTATTAGCTACGGATGTTTATATAGTTATTAGTTTCATTGCTGTTATTTAAAAACAGCTGCCAAGGGTATGAGAAAAGGAACCTCCTCCAGATGTAGGACAGTTGGCTTGGTTAAGCGAGGAAGGTGTTTCAGACATCCGAGCTCTCAGATGATGCCCACCAGCAAGGATGATTCTGCTCCCAAAATGCACATCTTGTCCTCACCAGTGCCACTCACTGTATGTCTCTGAGGAACAACTTCATCTCCCTCAAACCAGGGGTTTGGTGCTGGGGGATAAACCTAAGTCACTACTGCTTTATCGACCTCAAATCAGTGTGCACTGAACTGCTTGGTGGGGAGGAAAAAGTAGAAAGGGTGTTTTTCTCAACCTACCCCCTCGTTACACACCTCAAGTATAGGTATACCAGAGGAGAACCCAGCCTTCAGGAAAAAAAACCAAAGATAAGAGAAAATATGGCAATCATTGTGCTATCCTAATGAAACGGACTGAATTCTCTGGCCTTACCATTACATTAAACACTAGATGATCCAATTGAATTTGATCTTCCCTCATGAGGCAAGGCTATTTCCTCTCCTACTTTCTTACAGCAACTCAGATTCGTCTATGTCCTATTTTTGGTATCTAAATTAAGAATATTGCTCATAACCAGATTATATGGCATTTATTCTGAAGGGTAAGAGATACTGATACAGCTAAAAATTCAATATAAACACCATGTGCATGTAAGCTGTGACATTTATATACCAGATTAATAAGCACTAAGAGGAATTTCTGATGTAGGGCACATGACCCCCCCTGCATTTCAAAAGCCATTATTTTAATACCATGATTTTGAAGTGTGACATGTCCTTGAAAACGCTTGCAGACAGCCAGCTTTATCAAAAAAGCTTCCAAATCCTGAAAAGACAATTTCAGGTGCATCTCTGGTTTCAAGATAAGAGAACATCTGGGAGTGAGCGTATGGGCTGGACAGCAGATAAGCAGACCAAGACAAACATCAATTTTATGCAGTATGGATCTGAGTCTCCCTTGGACAAATGGAAGGCTCTGGGAGATCTGACACAGAGCTCCTGCTTCAGCCCATCTCTAGTTACGACCAGCACCACGTGTGCTGCTGGCTGTTGCTGCCAGCAGAGCACTGCTCGATTCCCAGTCTGCTCTCCCAGCAGGTTTCTGGACAGGCCTCACTGCTCAGAGCAGCCCTTGCCGTTCACACCTTGATATTTTCCAGATAGCTCCACCTGGAAGCTACTGCCTTGTTAACTTCAAAGGGGCAGCTTATAGCTTTAATTGCAAAAGAGAACACAGCCAGGCTCCCTGGTTATCACTTGTCAAACTTGGTCAGCATCAACTCAGCCTTTCAAAAACAGAAGAAATGTAGAACTGGCCAATTTGTCATAAGGAGAGTTGAAAAGATGACAACAACTGTTTTTCCATTCCAGACCTTAAAAGTTCCCAGTGCTTTCTGACAGCAGATTGATGCCCCAGGCAAAAAAATGCATCATCCAACACCATCTCTGGGCAGGAGCCATCCGCACACCTGGGCCATCAAACCTCCCAGCCCAGTGATGCCCCAGCTGGTCCCAAAGGAAGGCATGTGCCTGCTGGAACCCTGAGCACCCCATGGCACAACACACCTTCCTCCTAAAGCAGCTGCTGAGGTGGCTTCCCTTAAACATCAACCCATACCACTCAATTTTGCAAAGATCATCACCTGTCCTGCTAATCCCTCGCAATTTCCCAAAGCCACCTTGAATTCCAGAGTCACATTACTACAGATGTACTACAGCAAGTAAAACTGTAAGAAAGGGGGCAACAAGAAGTCCAACTATCATGCAAGGTTTGCACAAGAGGATGTGGGGATTCAGGCGGTTGGGCAGGCAGGTTTAACATGGAAGTCGCGAATTTAAAATCTTAAAAGTGAAAAATACTCTGTGTTCCCTTATGTTATTTCAGAATGGAATTTCTTAGTTATACCAATAAAACTGGGGAGAGTAGTAATCAAGTTCACCATGGGAACTGCACTGGCTCAGGTACCCGTCCGCTTACCTGCTCCGTTTCCCTCTGGCCATGATCACCACCTGGCTGCCACCTCCCACTTCTTTCCTTCCATTCAAGCTGATGTCCCTCTCCCACCACCCTTTTCCCTCTCCTGGTACTTTCCTACTCTCTTAAATGTCCATGATGTTTGTGATTTGCAATAAATCTGTAATACATGACAGCTTCTCCCTTCTCTTTGATGCTTGCAAGCAGTTAGGAGGAATCGTGGGAAAAGAAAAAAAAAATTCCTAAACAACCCTGCCTTCAGTTCTCGTGCTTGGCACAACCGCAGCCACAAACAGGCGACACCACAAAAAGTCCTCTTCAGCTCCACAACTACGGTGTTGGGCCTTGGGGTGATGGTGCTCCAAGGATCAGCTGCCACACAGGGCCAGGCACAGCATCCAACTCTCAAGGCTCTAACAAGGAGGACGACATGCAATTCTTCTCACACCTGAGCAGTTACCTGAGTTTTGGTGAATTTGCACTGGGGGAGAAAAGGAGAAGGAAGAAGTATGCAGATAGTCAGGTAGCTCCCTCCCTCTCAATTTCACATACCTAAGTAACACACAGAGATATTAACGTATCTCAAAAAAATTCCTTGGCAAAGCCATCAGCATGATCTGAGCAACTCACCCTGAACACATTCTTGGAAGCACTCACCACTTTTGGATGCAATACCTCAAAAAAAAATTTACAAAACACAAAATTCAAAAAAAATAAATACAACAAAACAGCCCAAGGCAAACATGCGGCTCCACACATGCTGAGCTGCTGACATTTCTTCTAAGCAGCTGAAACCAAAGTCTAGTGAGAGAAGTTGTCAGATGACAAAGGAGAGACACAAAGATCCCACCACAAGTGCTTGCACCCTGCAAGTAAAGCCTGAAAGCCTGCATACCAGCTGCTCTGTACTTCACTGCTGCAAAGTCCAGGTCCCACCCCAGCCCTGAGGGCTCCCCAAGCCCAGCAAGGGAAAAAAGATCCAGGTTTGTGAAAAGCCACATTCAGCTCCTCAAAGAGTCAGCTGACAAGTAATCAGCAATTTGGGTATCATGAGAAACGCTGGATGAAACTGGAGCCCTGTGAGCATGCTGTGGCTCAGGGTAGCTCTGCTCAATACTGGAAGGGAGCACATACATACAAACGAGGTACCAGCCACATAAAAGATTCAAGGAAAAAGAAAAAGAAATGCTGGCAATGATACCTTGGTGCTGCTGTTCATTGTTGAAGGTCTCATCTGAGGCATGAGGAGAAATCTAAATCTAATCCTGGAGTTAAATCTTGATCCCCTAAATAGGGCTTAGTGAAGTTTTGCATCCCCAGACAGAGTACATAGCTGAAGACAGATGCTTTCTCCACCACCTTCACTACCAGGGCATGCCCAGAATGAAGTTGTGTTAAGTCATGCAAGATATTCACCAGAAAGTTTATCAAACAAGGCCTCTTAAGGCAGCCAGAAGGTGATCAGGGAACCTTTGAGAACCTGCGGAGATGCAGCCAAGGGATTTTCCAAAGAAAGATGAAGAAATTCTTTGTGTAATTTCTGTGCTCCTCTGCACCAAGTCACTTTTTACCAAGCAGATTATCTGTCTTCCCCAAGAAGACTAAACTGTTCTAATGCTGCGCAGTGCTTCAAAGCAGCTTTGTGAAAAGCCAAAGTTCCAGAAAAAAAAGAAGTTTTAACTAACTTTGAACAGCCAGTAAACAATATTGTTACCATGACTTCCTCTGTATCAGAGTTCACAATTCCACAGTTCACTACTTAAGGCACTCACCTTTTCTATACGGCATGCAACACATTTGACGGTCTTGTCAGTTAATTAAGCAGCTGTAAATCAAGCCCTATAGCCTAGTGTAGTTGTATAAAATTATTTCTGCAAATGAAGTAATCCCAGACACCACTCTGAGCCCATGAGGGGAAAAAAAAATATCCTAGCATAGCATGTGGTTGACAAGACAAGAAGGATTAGTTTCTATATACACCATGTGTTAACACAGTCCCCATTTCAGATGGCTCGCTTTTCCCATCTCAGTCTCAGATGGAAAACAAGATGGAGAAAAAATATTTCCAAATACTACAGAAAAGGTTTCCATTGCTTCTGGTTTGAGGGGAAAGAAAAGGGAAGGAGCAGAGAGATCCCCCAGCTGGCAGTGAGCAACACCCTTCCCTCCCCAACAACCCTAACCAAATTTACATGCTGCTTTGCCTTTGTAAACTTCAAGCAATTCCTCACATACCTGCAACCACACACTGAGAAGTGACAACCGCATCGGTAAGTTAGACAACGTATTTAACAACAAACACCAAAAAACCACCACCACCACCAAATGCACTTAACTGAATCATTAACAAGGTTAGGCAAGATTATTAAAGATAAACAGCTCTCCCTTTCCTTTTGTTGTCCATCAGCATCAAACTTTTCTTTCTCTCTTCCTGTCCCCCGCTTCAGTTTAAACAAGAAAGAGGTGCGGTCCTGTTGTAGTACAAGTCAGGGAGCAGGGAACTCAAGTTAGTTGATTTTGTTTCTCCTTTCATGGCTTAAGGTCACTTGACTTCTTGTTCACTTCGCCCATCTGTAAAATGGGGCAAATAATAATGAGAAACTGCTAGACAATGTTATAGAAATTATTCAATTCATAGCCGTATAGTTCTTTGAAGATGCACACAAAGTGCCAAACATTATTACTAGATGATGAAATGATATATTTTCTCCCCCGAGCTATCTAGAGGAAGAAAAAAGCCATGCAAACAGCCAACTGTATCCCTAATGAGATGCAATACTCGGAAAGTGGGACATCTGAAAACAGATTGGACAGTCTTCTTCCATCTCACAAAGATTATTCCCAATACATAAACCTGACTCGATTATAAATGCAAGAAAAGAAACATATCATTTGACCAGGTTTCTGCAGACAAAATAAGCTTGTCTAAATAAACAGGGAAAATGCACATTCTCAATCTTGAAGAGAGCAGAAAGAATTTCTCAAAGAAGTAAGGGAAGAAATTAAATTAGATTTGAAAGCTTTGTGGGGGATGAATTTATGTTTTCTGAATATAAAGCAATTGTCAGGACCGGGAAAGTCAATTAAATAAAAAGGACTGGATGGGAGGGAGGCAGGGAAATGCAGTGCGGAAAAGAGAGGTCACATGCTAGATAAACAGGGCAGTATGCTATCTATTTACAGATAAATACAACTCCCTCTCTCTCTGCAGTGATTTATGTATATTAGAGAGCCACCATCAGTACTGTGGGCGAGCATAACATTAAGTTACGTTAACGTTACCCAAACCACATCACATAAAAGGTGAAGAACAAAAGTGTAATAACAGATTGCTTTCTGCAAGCAGCAATATTGCCTCTCAGAAGAAAGGGAGGAAAAAAACCAGAAAAATCCTGCCTCCTTCCATCCCTGCCTGCCAGGGTGGCGCTCTCCTTCCCTATCCCCTCCTGTCCATGGATCCTTGCTCAGCTCACAGGCGTACATGGGACAGGGGCTGTCATTCACAGAAAAGTCTACTCAAATATAAATAAATAGATTGGTTGTTTTAACTCTTACGGAACCCAGCAGCAAATCAGATCAAAACTGACCTCTAATCAGTATCCCCGTGTCATCTAATGCCCTAATACTGCTTCTGACAATGTACTGGGTTATGGCAGGGGGAGGTCTGGGCAAAGGGAAGGCACCACATTTCCTACAAATAGGTGGTCTTTACCTTGCACTGGACCCTTTGCTGCACAGCAGTCGCAGGTAACATGTCAACACGAAGGCAATACCCCCGCCCTACGCACCCTGAAGCTGTGGCAGTGTGAGCTGTGCCGTGCCCCACGCGTGCCCCACTCTCGTGCCCTGGCCCCAGTGGGGCTCTGCCCCACGCCTGCCCCGTAACACACACCACAACCCCTCTGGCTCCAGCAGCCAGGCAGGAACTGGGCTGGGGGTGGCCTGAGGACCCCCCGCGCCCCAACCGCAGGCAGTGTTACGCCTCCCATAAACATGCAGAGCAGCCACGGGCCCCAGGGAAATGTTTTAAATTATTACTATTTTGAGCACATTTCAGTTTAGCACAACTATTAAAAGCCCAAGAAAAGCTCTGTGTGTGCTGGACCCTGCAGGACAAGTTAGCAAGTGCTAATAAACGCAATGATGTGACGCAAACAGAAGTAGCCTTGTACTCCTTTCCCTCCCATATTCAATGTGACATTGGGAAAAAAAAAAAGTCCCAAACAAACAATTTTTTGCCTTTTGCATACTGGCACTGTAACAGGGTGGACTGGACACGTGCTATTTCAGTGCTGCATGTGCATGATTCTTCTCAGCTTTGGACATCCAGACAATCTGCCGCCACCAAGTGCAAACTTTAACTCAAAGCAGTCCCAAGAGCTGGTGAAGAGGTACCTGAAAACCTGCATGGATTTTCCTAGGAAAGAGCAGCAGCCGCAAGAAGTATGATTGAATCTGGCTGTATGGACATAGCCGAGTTTTCTGTGTCTTCACAGCACCACACTAAAGCCACTCTGTCTGCTAAGGCTTATTTTAAAATACTTATTTAACTGTCCTAGATTATTTATACACACTGACTTACTGTGGGCCACGGCTGGACTGTCAGCACCATGTTTAACACAGTGCTTACTAGGGAGGGAATAACAGGATGGGCATCCGTGCTTCTACAGCTAGAGGCAGCAGGCAGAGGCACAGAAACACCACTCAAAACACAGCAGCGGATTTGTGTGGCAAGATTGGAGCTCTGACATCTGGGCTGAACTTGGGGTAACACTCCCTTGCCTGGGAGGAGCAGACAGCAGCCTGAAACACAACCCACTGCTCCTGTCAACGCTGAGTCAGGCACGTGAATTTCTTGCTATGTTGTTAATAGAGGCTCTTACTTACTTATTTAATGGTGAAAGCAAGCAGCAGCTGGAGAAATCAGCTCCAGCTTTCCGGACCGATTGCTGAGGGCAAGTGGTCTGACTCAGACAATATGCTTCCAAAACACCAGAAACACACTAGTACCGGAGCTACAGGAATGGAGAAAGGAGGACTGAGCACCTGCTACTACAGCCTGGGATGGAAGGGCATTGACACACAACCCTTCACAGCAGCAACAGCACAAGTGACAGGGAAAACAAAGCAGATTTAGGTCCCTAAACTTCTGTTGCTCCTGGGGAAGGGAAACCAGCACAGCATCTGGAGAGCAAAGAGGTAGAGACTTCCAGCAAAGGCAAGACGTTTGCATGGTGATGGCAGCAAATTGAAAGTCTCCAAAGACACGTCCAGCAGATCATGGCTGCCAGCCAATGTCGGACTTTTAACAATGTTTTTACAGCCACAACCATCTCAAATCCAGCTGAAGTGCAGGGCCAGCTGGAGTGTAATTCCAGCAACTCTGATAAGCAGCAATAAAACTGAAGAAATGTGACCAGAATGGAAGACAAAGGATGATAACTGCTCCTGGAGCCAGCAGACCTCTGATTAAAAACCCAGGGAATAAAAGCATTTGGCACTGGAGTTTAGGGTTCCTGACAAACAGGGAACACCACCAACTTCTTTCCAAGTCCAGTGTGAGACCCTGGGAGGTCTATGAATCACAGAGAGAGCTCTCACACAGTGATTTACTGTGGGAAGGATTGGAGATCCAAGAAGAGGTGCTACAAAGGCTATGGAGAGGGAAAGCGAGTGAAAGAAGGGAAGTAACATTTCCAATGAGACACCAGTCCTCGTATACGGTGGCCTGCAGCGTGGCTAGGGATGCAGGACAGCACTAGGGAGCAGCAGTGACCAAAGCCAGGAGAGCCCTGAGCCCTTGGTGGCAACACACCAGTGGTCCCAGGCGGCAGAGGAGGTGCTCGCTGCCCTTTCCAAAGCCAGTGAATCTTAGCAAACCTGTGGGTGCAAGGCAAGCATCCCCCTTGGGTCGCGGGATGTTAAACACTGTGCGGAACAGCAGCCACCACTGACTGTATCAGCTGGCCTCGGGGCGGTGCGGGGAACATCAGGCCGGATAAGCAGCAGCTGCACGTGGTGTGCCGGGGAACAGAAGGGAAATCCAGCCCATCCACACAAAAAGCATAGACAAAAAGGCAACAGGCCTCAGATGGAGTCGGGAGACAGCCTTATGAAGCACCAAGACAGCAGTCAAGATGAAGCCCAGTACAGTTGTGGGACAGAAGCTGACAGCTGTAGACTTTTGGGGGCCCTGGAGAGGTGAACAAATAAGTGACCAGAGCCTTATGTAGATGCATCTCAGGGATGGAGGTATGCTTGCTCCTCCAGCAGGCCAACACACACCACCTCAGAGAGGACAGTACTAACAAATACCACGCTCCTCACCCAGTGCTAAGACAAGGATGAAGGGTTCACGAGCAAGAGCAGCTGGAGGGCAGCAAGCCAAGACAAAGGATGCAGCACACTAGTAGATGTGGGTTTTGGCAAGTGTTTGTACAGACTGAAACAGAGCAACCACGTGAGTCAGAAGGAGAGACCCAGCAAGCAGCAGGGACCTCAGTGGTGGTGCTACGGGGTGAGCACATCCCAGCCGCAGAGCGCGTGGCTGAAGTGCAGATGCAGCAACTCGACCCAGCTCTCCACATGAAGAGCCAGTTGGAATTCATGATGCTAGGCCATGCTAAATCATACTGTAATATCCAAAACAAAGTAGACGAGGGGTAACTGTGCCCAAGACAAGGCTGCCAGCTCTGACATGCACTAGGCTACTTGGATCACATCAGTCTAGACTGAATGCAAAAATGCCACTCCTTGAAGTCAACTAAACTAGGCCATTTCCAAGTGGTAACGCAACAGATAGTGTATCTTGTTGAATGTGTTTTCACATGAACTTGCCCCAGTAATCTGAAAGGTCTTGGCAGTTCCTCTGCACGCTGCCGTAGACCTGCCGAGTCAGATTAACTGCACACGCACAGCGCAGGCACACAGACATGGCAACTCCAGTGGGCCTCATACTGGAGCACTGGCACTGCCTGAGCCCATCATATGGCACAGAACAGCTCCAGTGGTCATTTCGGTTTTATTTCCCGGATAATCAAAATATACTTCATTACTCTGCCACAGTCCATACGTTACCTCCAAAGCCACTGTCTTTAAAATGGGGGAAGCCTCCCTGAATTCAAACTGCAGTTCAGACTGGGTTAAATGATGGCTATTCCTTTAAAAAATACCAAATAAATGGATGTTTATACAAGCAGAAACAGCATGACACTCTTCTACAACTCCTGCTGGAAGCCGTATACAGCATAATTTTAATGACATTTGAAATAAAAGCCTAGAGGAGCTGTTGTATAAGGTACCAAACAAAAAACCAGCCGATATGCAGATACTAGAGACATCAGTGATGCAGTGGGTTAGATTACTCACCCAGGGGAGCAGACTTAACGCTGATGTCCACCGTCACCCTTGAGCCAGTACCGCTGATCCATATAAACTTGTGACACTAGAGAGAGAGAGAAATAAAGAATGTAATTAATCACTACACAGTTTGAAGCAACTTAATAGTGATATCTTAGAAAACTTTATCATCAAGTGACACAGGATACAGGAAGCAAAGCAGATGATGTACGTAACAGCATTAAAGAAAAGCCAATACCTAGAGATTAAAGGATAACAACTGATGTACAAAGGGAAATGAGCTGGTTTATTCCAAATAAATCCCAGCAACACTATCTCTCAGTATTTCTACATTACATGGTTGGCCTGTGCCTTCCCTCCACCTCCCTAGCTCATCACACATATATACCACAAAATGAACAAGGTGAATGATGCCTTACAAAGGCTTCCTTCTCAATATTGCAACCTCCAAAAACCTCAACCAAGCACCCCATGGTACTGAGCATCTAGAGATCAAGGCACAAAGTGAAGCCAGTGGAAGTCAGAGCAGCCCATAGCACTGAACCAACCCTACAAAGTTCATTCCCAACAGCTATTCCCGAGTCTCTTTACCATTACTATTTTGGTAAATCAAAGATGTTCTCTGTTACTGTGGTTTGACAGAATGTTTTAGTCACGGATACTCCCATCTACAGACTGTGGTCAAAATAAGAGCTATTTGGTGGGAAGCTTAACAAACTTGTTCTGGGAGAAGCTTCTGGGTAAACTTCAAATTTGAAATGCAAAAGCGAAGTTTGGAGAATAAAATTCCAGACCAATAACAACAAACTTCCAAGTTTAGGACATTACATGAGCTCCCATTAGAAGAGAAGCAAGAATCAGCAACTCATACATGAGTGCTCAGTGAAATATGGCTGGCAGAAGGATTGAAACAACCAGGAACACTCCTGTGAAGATACTGTGCATTGCTCGGTGCACAGGTAACTCACTCTTCTAGTTATGACTGCAGTGTACCCCCACCTGGGACACTGTGCTGGCACACCAAGATGCTGGTCTCTGAACAAAAATCACACCAAGAGCAAGAACAGATATGGCCAAACTGATAGAAGTTTAGGACAAGCAAGCAACATGACGAGAAAGCAAAGAATCAGCTAAAAAAAAAAATTTAGGGCTAAAAAACCAGACTGACTACTTGTTGACTGGGGGCAAAGACCGACTGCAAATATCCAGAAGGTGTAAACTAAAACAGAGAGAATTCAGCCCATGAATGACTGGGAGATGAGCACACGAAAAAATGCAATTTCAGGTCTAAATACTAAAAAGCTATAATAGATGGTCTTGGGGCACACAAATGACTGGGTGCTCATTGCTTCTCAGAGCAGTTTTTAAACTAGATCGGACAAAAACACCAGGAAAAAAAATTACATAGAACACAAACAACAGGGACATAGGAGTCTGTGCAAGCAGACTCCATCATAGGACTGGGACTTCAGGCTATTACAAGAGAGTAATTATGTATTGAGCCCTGTGCCACGCAGGAAAAAAATATGTCAGATGGAAAAAGAGACAAAACATGGTAGGCGGGGAAAAAAAAATATTTGAGGTTTCTATAAAGGGTACTGCAGAATGTCATGTATGGAACTACAAAGCTAGGGGAAAAAAGTTAGTTAACAGTGTTATTTTAAGTCTGCTTAAAGTAATACCAAAGGCTGAAATGGAAAACCTATAATTAGACGGAGCTTCTCCCCTTCATTCCAAATACTCGACTCCAGCTGAGCCAGGCGAGGCTCACAAATTGACAGGATCTTTGGGATTCCCACCGCCTGGGCTGCCAGGACCCACAGGCAGCAGTCGGGCAGCGGCGAGGGAGATGTGGAGCGCAGCAGCTGTGGGATTTTGACACTGTGTCCCGCTGCGTGGGGCTGGCTGTCGCAGCTGGTCTGCCCCTCCTGACGCCCGCTTCAGAGGCAGCCGACAGTCCTGCCTCCACTTCCTCAGCATCTTCGCCTCCGACTGATTTGCCCTTCCCGGCGTGGGGCGCCGGCAACGCCGCAGCTCTTCCCAAGCCTCTCTACCACGACTATTTTGGTAAATCAAAGATGTTCTTTGTTACTGTGGTTTGACAGAAAGTTTAGTCATTTCCTTCTCAAGCGAGTCAGAGTTACACACACACAGCCCACACCTCGGGCAAGCCGTCCAGCCGCTCGCTATCTAACGAGGAAGGGAACACTTGCATGCATTTCTCAAAAGTGAACTCGCTGCCTTAGACCCTACCCTTGTCACCAGTAGGATTCAGTTTGTTTCAAAGGCTGCTAGGGAAGTGGTCTATATTTCCTGCCCGCCCCCGCCCCCCCTTCCTTCCTTCCTTCCTTCCTCAAACTCAATTTAATTTTGACTTATGAACTTCCCCAGAAGTCTCAGACTCCATCTAATGCTACAGCTAAGGAAACCTCTCCTGCACATGCTCACCTCTGAAGACTGTTTTGAAAAGTAATTCCTACAGGGCTGGCTGTGATGTCGATCCCGGTATTTCTCCTGGCTGAACGGCGACAAGGACATGGACATCCAAGGGGCTTTACCCTGCAACCTACATTAGGATGCCAGGGAGGCTCGCAGTCCCCTGGGGAAGTCTGGAGCTCAGGGACGCTGGGTGAAAACTGGGACTCATTGAACTTCTGGGAAAGGGTGGAGTTTTTCTGGTTTAGTTGGAAGGGTAAATTATCATCCAAGAACGGCAACCAAGGGAATAGCTGTTCTTGCATCATGCCTGATAAATGTACCACGAAGCATCGGTCAGAGGGCACACAGGCATCCAGGCGTCTGGGGGGTTGGAGTTCTCCAGTCCTGACAGCAAGAGCTAAGCTCTCCACCGAGTTCAACCTAAGTTCAATTTCAGTATCAAAAAAAACCAAAGCAAACCTCCCAGAAAACCACACCAATTTTTAGGAATGATCACTTAAGAAGCACAGGACTAGGCAAACCAGGTGAGATAAAACTAATTGTGATTTTGCCTTCATACAGAGAACAACGCAAAATATAGATGCCCTGGAGGAACCTTTCCAGTATCCCCAGGACAAAACAAGACAAACAAAAGACAGACAAAAGAAAAGAGAAGTGCACGGTATGAAATTTTTTCTCCTTTCCAGACCATAATCTCTTCACCAGGAAGAAAACACAAATCCTAATCCCACAACCGTGCATGTTCAGCAGTAATATTTTACCTTGTCAATCAAAGGTTTTCTACAATAGCCACCCATTTCTTTTTCAAGTTCAAGAAGCACGATTGCATGCAACTACACGCTGTATGAATTTAAACACGATACAACCCTATGCCTAAAGACCTGAAAAATTTACATGTTGCACTGTGTTTAGGGGGACAGCTTATACAAGAAAGCTGCAGCACTATTTCTTTGTTTTGTGCCTACTAGAAGCTTTGTTTCAGGAACACTTTTGGAAGCATACAGGAGTACTGCAAACAAATAATCTGGTTTATGTCTGTTCTTTGCTAGTCAAAAATAAAGATCTTTGCCTAATCATTTCTGATCAAGAAAAGAAGGACTTTGAGTTACAAGATCCGCAAGAGCCCCTCCTCTCTGTTAAAAGCTAAAAAATGACTCTGTAACACGGGACCCAAGTAGTCACAGCCCAATTTAAATTACTCCTCCTCCCACACACTTGCTTCATGTTTGTGTTTCGATTAAAAAGCTACTACGACATTCTTCCTACATTTTAAAAAGAAAATGGGGTGATACATTCCACAGGCAACAGGACTCAGAGAAGTTTGTGTTTAAATATCTCCCGCCACCCCCTCCGACCCCAGGGCTCTCCACGAGCTACACACAAGCTTCCTGCACACATGGACACCCGAATCAAATGCGAGGGCCAGCCCTGCTCGATTACCAGGTTTTGTAATCAGACCCATTTACACCTTGAAGACATGGTCAGACTGGTGGGCAGGTCATCCAGCACTTGGGACTTCCAACACCAAGAAATCACACAGGAAGGAGGGACCTGGGCAAAAAGGACAGCATCAGCCAGCCAGCAGAGCTCAGCCTGCCACAGGGGACAGCACGAAGGAAGGTGGCCACAGTTGCCTGGACAGGGAGCATTTCTTCAAGTGCACAGTGAAGGTTCAGCCAAGCCGCTCTGCCCTGCGATGGAAGCGGATGCTGCCTGTAACACTGACAGCTCGAAGCCAGGACGGTTGCCTCTCCAGGAAACATCTGACAACAGCCAGTGCCTGCCTGGCGCTCAGCAGCTCCGCACACATCCTGACCTCTCATCCCTTCTGAATGGGGATGTGAAAGCCTCTGCTTTCTCAAGGTAGGATTGCATGGATCCCTTCTGACAGCCACCCCTTTCCACAGCTTGGCTGCCAGAAGAAGAGGTGGCAAGAAGCCTCCTCTGCCTACCCCTTGTCTGCTCCTCAGGGCAACAAAACACAAGGGAGGGCTCGGCTTCTGCCAGTCACCCTCCACCCACGGTCATGATGCCTCTTCCCAAAAGCCCAGTGAGCTTGCAGGAGCTCGGCCAAGCCGTGGCTTCACGCAAGCGTGCACAGAGGTTCCCAGACAGACACAGCTCCTTCTTGTCGAGGCACGCACAGGCATCTCTGCAATCTCGTTATTCAGCTTCCCCCAGGTCTACATACATTAAAAGTTACTGTTGCTGAACTTGGCCACACACTTTCAGCTTTTCCAGTAGTAATAGCAAGCTCTTCCTGGGCATTACAAAGCATCTTTTTTTTTAAAACAAAACAAAACAACAACAAAACCCCCAAAACCCAAACACACACCCTTCCCCCAAAAAACCCAACAAACTTACATTGAAGAGATTCTTGCCCAAGAAGCATATTTGATGCTTGTGAACTCTGGCTTTAATCTGTGTTAACAGGCCATTTTTACTTTTAACTTTTCTCTTTAAAGAACGAATCAATAGCTACCAGATATAACTTGACTCAAAAATTTATGAAGGAAAATTAATAACATGTATATTTCCAAGGAAGTCACCAGCGCAGGCTGACCGTGTCCAGTTATCCGCCTTGGAAAAGCAGCTGGAGGATTTAAAGCCAAGAAGCAAAGCAATGAAGAAACAGTCATAGTTTGAATGATTTGGGGACTTAATGATTTTCCATGGAAAAAGTCATCGATGCATGTCTTTAATTTGGTAGGTAATGGTACAATTTTTTGTAAAAGGCCTTTGGGCAAAGGCTGGTTTGAACCTGAATGGAAGTCATCAGGGCTACAGCTTGAATAATTTCCCCATGCTTGTATACATCACCTGTCTACACCAAGTATCGCGGACCAACACACAGTCTCTCTCACCTTTAAACCACTCTGGCCCTGGGTACCTTTTTCAGCTGCTGCAGATCACGTAACAGATCTCTTATTTACAATGGGACAGCCTAGCTGCACTTAGGCAAACATGTAAAACACAGATGCATTAGCCCTTATCTTTATTTTCGTATTCTAGAAGGCTGCACATCTTTTGACAGACAAAAACCAGACAGCATCCACATTAACTAACCAATCTGGTTTGGGCTATTACTACACCCACAGCTGAAACCCAAAACAGTACTCATCCATCCTGCAAGTGCCAGCCTTGAGCTTAAAAACCAAGTTTCGATCCAAAACCAGGGGGTCCGGCACACACAGAAACCTAAAGCAAAAACTAAAGGGATCTGAGCAAAACTAACCACCTCATCAACTCCAGTGACCCAAGCAGCTGATATCGCATACATTTCCTACCACAAAACAGTACATTTGAACAACGTACAAGCACAAATGTCACTGAATCAACGTATCAGCAATGGAAAATACAGACAACATAGCCAATTGCCACGGCAAAGAAACACTTTCTGGAAGCATAATAAAATACTACAAGTAATCTCCTGAGTCAGAGAAGAATAATACCAGAAAAAACATTTAATGAAGTACTTGTAAGATCAGTAGCAAGAACAAACTGCAGAAGGTTTAAGTAAAAGCTTTCAAATCACTAACTTAATCAGATTTCAATTGAAAGTACACATGATTTATGCAAAGAAAAAATTTATGACTAATCTATGACTAATTTTACATTAATCATTGACTGAGTCCATCTCTGAATTGGAGTGCCACTCCATGCACTTTCTGGCAGTTATTGCTTTGTTTTAATTCTATGAGCCAAAGCAACAGGTTATATGCAGTTTCTCATCTGTGAAAATGCAGACATCAGTTGATGGAAAATGTAGAAGTGACTGTAAGACGTGGAGGATTATTTTATTAACTTAATTGCAGATCTCATGCCCCCAGCATCCATGTTATGGAAGCAGTGTGGTAAGTCTGTGCAATCAGATATGAGAGAATTCAATCTCCTGGAAGACATTTTCCATAGCACAAATCTGATACCACCAAATACTGGTCTTGTCAGTATTCTGCCTTCTTCATAGTTATGTCAAGTTTGCTGATACCAAGCCACTGACCTTGTTAATCACACAGCAATCTGGAGCACACGGGGTGGACAGATATCTTCAGGCATCACTTCTGTCCTTGTGTAAATACCAATAACAAGTTGGTGTCTCAAGCAGCCCTGGTTTTGGAAGCCAAGAGGCTGCAAGAGTTTCATTAGAGGAGACTGCTTTTTTAGGGTGAGATGATCACAATGGGCTGTAACACTGCTACCACTAAACTAACACAAAAAGATTATTGAAGCGTTTTCTCTTTCACAGGCACCAGTTCAGCGTTATTCTCCTACATACACAAAAGAGCAAAAAAAAGCCTCCATGTGCTTCTTGACTGGAGGTTTATGGGACACCTTCAAACTTGGCATGCTCCATCAAATGCAAAAGGCACTGCTCTATCAGTGTTGTTCATCTTCAGACTAGATGTCAGGATGAAATTTTTTACAACGAGGGTGGTGAAACACTGGAACAGGTTGCCTAGAGCAGTGGTAGATGCTCCATCCCTGGAAACATTCAAGGTCAGGTTGGTCGGGGCTCCGAGCAACCTGATCTAGTTGAAGATGTCCCTGTGCATTGCGGGGGCGGGGGGTTAGACTAGGTGCCCTTTAAAGGTCCCTTCCAACCCAAACCATTCTATCATTCTATGATCTTCTTAATCAGAAACCAGTGTGTGGCAACACCACTCAGTCTTCCTTCACAACTCTACCAGAAATAAGCACATGACATTCCTTAACAAAAAGGGATTGGTAAAACATACATAAGGTTTGCTATAAAATTTTCCAGGAAGATGCCTGCCCTTCAATTACCCCGAATTGTTATGGACATCTTTCGCTTTGAAGCTCAGTCACAGCAATACTTTGCTATTCTTAGAAGGAACTTAAATAGCTCCAACACCACAAACTTATAAAATCCTCTTAGTGAGGCACACAAATCCAAACTCAGTGTTTACAGAGCTGAGAAATGAGGTGGAAGCTATGCAAACAGCAAACACCAAAAGCACTTACCAGGAAAAGGAGCAAAAGACATTATTTTTGCTGTTGTTGTTAAGAGGCAGCCAAAAGATTTTAGTTAAAAATCCCATAAATTAAAATCACATAACTAGATGCTTTGCCAGCTTCACAAGTTTTATACATTTATTTTGCTATTTCTCCGTACAGACACTTCAGTTGTTTCAGCCTTTTAAGCTGGTTACGTGCTAATATACAGGCACACAACAGGATTCAGCTGTCGTGTCTTCATATGCACTGCAAATAATCCTGAAAATACCATTTCTACTAATCACATTGTTCCACACAGTTTTAAAGCACATGACTGCAGAATAAAACCCTCACCACATATTTTTGGCCTGGATTCTAAAGGAAATTAAGTTTATGTGGTAGTGTTGTTTGTCAGTCCTCACCCTATTAAATTTTCAACTTGCTAGTCAATTTTGACCACATTTGGCAGAAGGCAAAGAGATCTGAATAGGTGTCACATTCTTACATCTTTGGGAGAAATTAGTATGTAGGTAGAGGAGATGCATCCAAATAAGCCTCACATGGAGTGAAACTGCTGCAAGAAGTCAACAATTCCCTGCTTTGTTGTTGGCCCAGCAGCTGCTCCATCAGCATCTGCATGGAGGCATCCAGTGCACGTGTTGAACACCCACAAACAATGCTGGATGCTGCTGAGTCCGCAAGTGGACCATGCCTTCAGCTGGCAGACGGACAGGAGGAGCAGCTGAGCTCACGCTTGGGGAAAGAGCTGGGGCAGGCTAGACCCACCTCAATTCACCTGCCATCACAGCTGCAACAGAAAGTAAGATCCCTCCCCAGAACCGTCACCTACAAATTGCAGCCACCTTCCTCTTCATCTCAGGAAAGGAGAAACACACACTGCATCCCATGAAGCTCTTGCTAGGGAACGGAAGTACCCAGAGGCACTACTGAAAGACAACCGAACAATACTGTCTGTAACGAGTACAAAGGGAACAAAAGCTTACGAGCCAAACTGCAACCTATGCGGGCTGTTTTTCCCCATAAACCTGGACAGCTATTAGGAGATGAGAAGTACAGTCAACTTATCCCTGCTTCTGAAGAAGAGGAGGTCTAAGGGCCAGAAAGAAGCAATGACTACCCTGAGAGGTGCCAAGCAGCTGGGATGGGCAACGGGAGAACCCTGCAGAACCAGGAGGGGCATCCACCCCCAGCCAGGGCTGAGCAATCCCAGGGCAAGTCCAACAGCCACTAGAGGCAAGTGAGGCTCGTCCCACTCCCTCTCTGCGCTTAGCAGCTAGCGGATAGAGAGCAGGAGGTTTAATTTGACTTAGTTCTTAGAAACAAATGCTTCTGCACCATGAAAGCAAAATGCAAATATCTCCTCCCTGCGTCCCCACAAACCTTTCTGATTTAGTTTGGTTTTATTCAAGAATCTTCTTCATAACCAACCTATTACAGCACTTTATTTAAGGAGTAAGTAAGGATGCTGCTACCAGCATTAAATACCCTTTCACTAACAATTACAGGGCATTAACCTCAGAGGAAAAACTTCATCAGCTTTCAGCCTCTCTCCTTTAAAGAGGTCAGTGTCTTCCAACAACAGAAAAAACAGTTTTTCCTCTCAGAGAAAATACCAAGGATTGAGTTCAAGACATAGAAAAGATGCAGGCAGAGCACAAGACTCATGGGATAAACAACGAGATGCAAAATCATTTTCCCCTTCTAAGCCATCACTTCAGGTTCACACCAATCGCACAACAATTTAAGAAGTCACCAGCTTCCCCCCCGCCAAAGCTCTCCATGGTCTTAACATGCAAACCATGGCTGTGATGGCAGCCCACCTGTCAGAGGACACTTTATCCAGCCTGCAGACTGAGGCCCTGTGCGACCACAGCCGGCAGGCTCTGTGGGAAGCAGGGATGCACGGCCACAACAGCCCGAACAGCTCCATCGCTGCAGCGAACACCCCAGGTCAAGAGCAACACGTGTCCTGATGGTAAGCGTGGAGAAGACGCTCCTCCTGCCAGGAGCACTGGATCGGTCCTGTGACGAGATGATCTCTCTCCAGCTGCAATAGTCTGGCTCCTCTTATTAATAGCAGGGTGCTGGCATCGATAGCCCAGGGCTCTGCGCCAAGTGCTGCAGTGTGTCAAGAGCAAGGTGGTGAGGTTTATGGAACAGAGCTTTGAAACACTGGGGCTGGGAACAAGACAGAGCCTGAGCATAAAAATAAAGGTATCCAACAAAAACAGTAAGCCTTCAATTGCAATGAATTATGACCCACAAATGCATTGTAGCAAAGCCTGAAACAGAGACGGGTGAGGATATCTGACCCCAGAAAGCAGTATCTTCACCTACGAGCTTTCCACTCAACTTGGTCCTATTAACTCTCCTACTTCATCCACCCAGTTTTCACCCTCATGGAAGAAGAGGCAGCCCTAACCACTATAGCAGCTAAGCAGAAACTAGTTCAGTGAAAGCTAGCTTCACATTTCACATGAAATATGAATAAATAAATATTTCACATTTAATTGGTTGGGTTGGTTTGTGGAAGGACAGTTGTTTATTTTTTTAAGGAAAGAGGCAAACTTTGCCTAGACTCCAAAACAAAAGTCGAATGTGAAAGAACTACTTACAAGATGCCGAGGGCAAACAAGTGCACCATTAAGTATGTCTTGTGTTGTATCTCTATTTAGAAATCACCTAATAATCATCTTTCCCATGGGGGACAGTTAATATTAGAAGCCGCATACATCCTACGCAAGGATGTCTCTATTAAACATCCTACATAAGGATGTTCCTGGAATGCAGTCATTTCACAAAACACATTTTTAACCGCTGTGTAAAATTTGGGCCACAGCAAAAAGACTTCAGCGTCACTTAATCTGATTATTTTCCACCATATAAACCGGGGAAAGGACCACCTTCAGGAGCATATTCTGAGAGGTGGTGGAGCACAGGGAGAGCCCATCCCCTGTGCAGAAGGGCTGGGTGAATCCTAAGCCTCTCACTGGAAGACTGCAGAGTCCATCCCCTCAAGCCATGCCTAGGAGCACGTGTTGGTGTCCCACAGAGGAGATGGTGGAAGCAAGAGAGATGGGAGAAGGTCTTTTCAGAGAAACTCACCATCGTATCTCTCACCTTCTGCAATCGAACCCACTCCTGTTACCGTACGTGGTGATTCACTCTCATTAGAGCCCCCTCCACAAACAGTATGAGAGATTACTTCAATGATGGTGTCAGGATATAGAGCAAAGGCTTTCAGGTGACAACGTGTTTCTGCCTCAGTTCCTTTTATCCTGAAAAATCCCCTAAGAATCCTATAAATTTGCAGAGCCGAAAAAACAGCCTCCTGTGCTTGACCAAAGAGTAAAATACAGCTCCTGCTTTATCTACAGGGCAAGCCACCACTTGCAAAACCACTGGGGTTTATGGGGTACAGTACAAAGGAACACATAAGAACACAGGTAAGTCGTTCTGATTTTGTACCCTAGTACTTTCCCAGTGGCTGCCTTAAGTGCTTTTGTGAGTGTACGCAGTCCCATGTTAAGATTTTCATTAGGAAGAGGACCCACTGCCCCAAAAAGAGGCAAAGGCCATTTTACTTCCATTTCCACAAAAAAACCCTAGCTACTGAGCTCCAAGACAACTCTGACTTCCCATTCATTCCTTGTTTACAATCTTGTGCGCAGGAAACAGAGTTAACAGGTCCATCATCGAACCATCGGCATCCTGAGTGCTTGTCACTGGGGGAAATATTTCACCATGACCATCACCAGTACAGGAGGGTCACCTCATTGAAGAGTCCAGGAGAAGGCACACCATACTGTTACTTTTGTCTAACTTGCTGAGGTAACCCTTTAGGTATAGCACATCTCTAACCCCAGCAAAGACAAGGTCTAGCAGATGTCAAACTTGCAAAGCACTGAATTTCAAAGAGGGTGCAAGTCACAATTAGCATCAGACAGGACTACACAAAGGCAATGCTCTACAGAGGGTGATCTAGAGGAATGAGAGCTGCATGAGAAATGAAATGCAGAGAAGAGACAGACAGATTGGGAAGAGTTTGTACGAGCCATGCATGCAACACTGAACAGCCTGCCGCATGGAGAAGCCGGCTAGCAATCTCCTGCAGAGAAACGCATCTCAAGCACAAGGCTGCCAACATGCAACATCATGTTCTTTTTTAATTCAGGATATTNCTTTATGCAAGCTGGGGACCTGCAGGTTGAGAGATCACCTGCTGCAAGATTAAATTACTAGAACAGCTAACCGCAGGTCCTGCCGGGCTCATTAAACCACAGTAACCCTCACATACATGGCAGCAATGTATTTGGTGATAATGCATTTCCCCTTCCCGCTTGCATCCCTGATTCTTACTCATTAGGGCAGTTATTATAATCTTTATATAGAATTCCTTCTCGCAGCCTAATTTGCCAAGAAGTAATCGCTCTCCTCTTCCCCTGGTAATACAAATGAGACAGAGCTGTAAAGTGATTTCATTTGCCATTTATTCCATGGCTCTCCTTTCCAAAAGTTTTTCAGATGTTCTGTATGAAGCCAGATGCGTTGGGTCATTAGAAAACGTCTTGGAGAAACGCAATGCTTCATCAAGTTTTGTGTGGAAAAGATGAGTAATTTAGGAAGCTTTACATCTTTAAGTTTACGTGGCATTTCTTGCCAAAATAAATCTGTGAACTTCCTTCCTAAAAAAAAAAAACCAAAAAAACACACAAAACAAAACACAAAACGGAGAGCACTGAAGAATTCAACTCTTCACTCAGAAAAAGGGTAAATGGAGTTTATTCGATGCTCAGAAAGAGTTGCATCCATGTAAAACAAGTACAAGAAAGGACAACACAACAGACACCCGTACCACATTCAGTGGGAGTGCGATGCAGTTCTCGGTCTGCCCCGGCTCACTTCACCCCTGGAGTCACAGCAATTCTATCTGGTAATTAGCCTGCAGTGTGGCCTGGTAAACCACAGGCTTCTGGCTTCAGGTTCGGGGCTCTGCTGCCAACTTATTCAGGGGCTCCAACACATCTCTTTACCATATTGTCTCAGGCTTCCCTCAGGGAAAGCAACTTTTCTTGCCTTTCACAGCCTCAACCCAGAGCTGTGACTCTACGCTAAGACCACAGTCCTGCGCGTGCAATCCAAACTTTAAAGGCCAATCTCACTATAGCTTTTTCAGCATTTGGTTGGACAATAAATATTCCAGATGCTGAAAAGGTCACCGCTGAAATAATCACTGTCCTGCACTGACTACCACTCCCTACTAGAGAGTCTAAAACAGGGAATACAGATTTGTATCCAGCCTTCCCTGTAATGCAAGAGTGTTCAGGACAGATTATTTTGCTTCTGGCTGAGTCCAAATCCTTGCTGAGCCTCAACATTTCTGTAAAGGTTCACCAAGGAAGGCAAATCAAATCACTGGCTTGCAGCACCTCAAGACACACGAACCTTGTTGCTTTAGCTCCTTAAAATAATTCAGCACAAGCAAAGGAATACGCTGTAGTTACAAACTCTGAGCAGCAAAACCAGTACTATTTAAGACAACAGGAAGAAAACTGTTTTTAAAGAGAACAATTCAGACAGTCAGTATTTGCAAAAACCTCCTTCTACATACCTCTACACTTCTGTGTTTCCAGTCTTTCCATACTGCAATGAGTTTTGTGTAATTACCACCTAGGTACTGAGAGACTTAGTTGTTCTGTATTAACGACTAAGGTTCTGACTTCCTATCCAAGGGCTCTACTACTTTCAATTAAAATTGCACGTTGTAACATTGTTAAGACTATGCAAATCCAACGCTGTGAAGTCAGCTCTAATAAACGCACAGGTAATCCTTGAGCCTCCATACAAGGATGCTGATACAGAGTTAAAATAAGCTTTGTTAGTCCAGACAAAACCAAACAAACAAATACACGAGGGACTGGAAAATGGTTTTGAAGGTTGAACTTTGCATAATCATCCTCAGTGTCTTTTCAAAGGTTCAATGAGCCACTACAAGCCTCCTCAGCTCCTTGCTTAAGTGTTTTACAACACTGTTTTCCATTGCATTTGCAGCAGTTTGAGGACTGCAGCTGGGATTTCCCATATGGCAACCATGCAACCTGAAGAGCCAAAATGAGGCACAACCCAGAGGTGCTGTAAAGTCAAAGTAAGAGAGCGTTGAACAAGATCAGCAGGAGACTTTGCTAACCCAGGCTAACACTGAGCATTTTCTCTGCCTGAACATAAAGGAGACTGTTTTGATTTAACGGGCACTTTTCACAGGACTATAGCACCGACTTAATGGAGCACCGCCTAAATATCCATCTCCTCCAGCCAAGGCTGGATTAGTCCCAGAGATCCAAGTTCTGACGCTCGTACTTGCACATCATGAAAGCAGAGGGAGAAGGTGCCAGGGTAGGGCTAAATCAATTTTGAATGTTTTCTGAGTCCTTTCATGTCGGTCACAGATCCTTTATAGTCGGAGTTGTGAAGACGCAGTCTAGTCACAAACCCTGAGGGAGAACAATCCAGACGTATGTGAACCCACTGATTCAGGAGCTGGAGCTGTTTGCTCCCCCAAGCAGTTGCAATTAGCCCTGAGACAGTCCGAAGGGGCAGGGTGGGGTGGGAAAAGGGAGGAAGATCCAAGGAATAGAGAGGGGCCACACGGCCACCTGCAAGCCCTCCCCGAAGACGCTGCCTCTAACCTGGGCTGGAAGGAGAGGCTCTCCCTGCTGCATGGCCACCCTGCCGCTCTCCTGCTCCAGCCTGCTCGGCCAGGGAGGGAGAAGGGCGGCACAGGAGGCAGGAACATCTGGTAAACAGCTCCCATGGGTGGTTGCCAGCTCCAGTGGGAGAAGATTGCTCCAGGCCGGACAGGGAGCTCTGCCACAACTCCTTGCCAGTCATTCCTCCAACTTTGCTCGGTCTAAATGCAGCTCGATGGGGCTGCTCATCCAGGCGAGCGTCTACATCAGCGCAAACTTAAAGCCCCATGTGGCATTATAGCTGCAACAGCTAAGAACCAATTTTGGCAAAGTGCAGGGCTTTCTGGAAAGCAGAGCCAGGAAAACGACAAATAAAGGCCCATATGATTTCTCTCTCTGGTCCTCCCAGTAGCCATTTCATTACATCACTATTTTCCTAACTAATAAAGGCCAAACTATAATTTTTGTTATTTTGAATTCATTGTTTCTCTCAAATGAAAGGTATTCTTATGCTGGGAAGAAGAAAAAAGGAGATCTATCTGCCCTACAGATACTGTAGCAAGCTCAGTTCAGAAAAAAAAAAAAAAAAAAAAAACCAAAACAACATTGTTTCCCTAGTCTTTTTAAAAAGGGAGAAAACAGTGAACAAGAAGCCAAGATTATTAGCACACAGAAGGGAAAAAAAAAAAATCAAGAAAAAGAGCAATAAGTGCCTTTATTCCCAGGAGATCCTTTTAAAGAATTTAGGAAACTCCAAGCGATGCAGCTGTACTTCCTGTGACCTGCAGCATTCAGTTTGGGAACAGAAGGAAGGTCACCGCCTTGGAACAGCTCGGTACACCTACACTGTGCGTGCAGATCACTCGACTCCGGAATGCCTCACACCGGGGCCGAGAGATGAACTGCGAAGATACCGCGAGTGCAGTAGTGGAGAACTGCTGGTCTGCGGAGCAGTCCTGCGAAGGGCACCCGCTCAAACGCATACACGGGACTTCTTTGGAGCGGAGTCTGCAACAGCGATGGGGGACAGCAAAGCGCTCTCAGAACACGCAGTTAAGAGAACACCAACCAAGTAACATGCATGTGCTATCCTCACTCCCAGCTTCAGCCAGGCTGGGTATTTGTAAGAGAGATATTGCTAAGTAAACTTAGTTCATGATGAACCGCACTGTATTAGCATGCTTCTTGCTATAAAAAGCATTTGGAAACGATACAAGCAGCTATACACACAATACATTTTATAATGCACACACAGCCTGAGGAACATCACTTGATGTATTATTGATAGGCAGCCACTTCTGAGGCAAGACGGACTTTGAACAGCGTTGCAGAAGGAGGGTAGGGTACAGGGAAAGAGAATGACAGAACAAGAACGCTAAACTGCTGCAGGACTTAGATAAACAGACTAATTAGCAGAGAGTTTGTCTACACTGAAAAACTAACTCAAGCACTGCCCCTAACTTGACCTCCCATCCACCTCCTTAATTACAGCACGGCGCTTTTAACTCGAGTTGGCGGGAGACACAGGTAAAAGTTTGACTAAGCACATTTAAGCAATACCTAACCACCAGTGCAAGCAGGCAACACGCAGGGATCTCTAAGCCCTCCAAGTTTTCCCTGCTATTTTCCCCTTGCCACGCACACAGGTACAACACCATCACACCCTGTGGACATATTCAGAAAGCAACAACATTTTTTCATATATATTTTTATATATTTATTTTTAAAAGTGCCATTTATAAATACAGCAGAGCATTCAGACCCTTTGGCACCCTGCAAGCACAGCTACTGTTACCCAGAGCAGTATCATTCCTATCCTTCCCGTGCTCAAGATCACTTGAGCTCCACTCATTTGAGAGGGGTCAGCTCTGCCAGGATATGCATTTAGGACCACCTTTCCCCACAAGCTCTTCTCTTGGGCCACTCACCAGGGAAAGGTGAGGCAAGAGCACCACTCAGTATTTCAGGCACAAAAATCCCTTCGTTGCTACCAAGACCCAGCAACAAGCTCAATATACATGGCCAAGAGTGCAGCAGGCTTAACTCATTTCTGAAGGATGTCAGCAAGAAAAGAAAAAAGGAGGCAAAGTTGCCGGTCCCTGTGGAATAGCAAAGGGAGGTAACAGTTATGTTTGCGTAGAGCAAGGAGGCATTTCACTCTGAATCGGGATCCGTTGAGTTGGAACCCAGCCAGAAAGCCCAAATAATAGCCCTTCTGCTCACAAAAATCACTGCTGAATCTTGACTGTTCCCAACCTGTCTGGAATACAGTTTTAAACACATTTAAAATACAACTGGGAAAAAAACATTCCCTCCTCCCATCACCCCCAGAAGATATTAAATCAATGCTTTCTCCGTTCTTGCTTGGACTGTTTTCCATTACTCAGTTCCCCATTAACTAAATGCTTTCTTCAAAACTGACAAATTTTAAAGTACTAGTATCTTACGTATATTTTTATACTTCCTCCCTGCATATGATGCCACTGGAAACCTGTAAGTATTGCATAGGCACAGACACTGAAGTTTTGCTTTTACCTGGATTAAGTATCTGCACAATTTCTTTGAATCCTCCAGCTTGTGTCTTTTACAGGAAATGAAATTAACACAAAGCATCTTTTAATAATCATAAGAGCTCTCTGACAATTCAATTTGCAAGAAGACAGACCAGCATTCTGCATTACAGTAGGTGTTTTATCAAGCGTTTTGACGGAAGATCTTGTTCAAAGCCTTGTCCAGAAATTTAACACCACCCTGTACTATTCCAGCGATGCAGTCAATGAACAGAAAACAACGACAAGAGAACAGCCAAGCAACCGCTCGCTCTGTTTGCGGGCTAAGTTGCTTCACAGTCTTAAAAACTGGAAGTCTCTGGGTATCAGCTAATGTAATCCAACTGAGCCACAGCCAGGATCAACTCCGTGAAGGCAAGTTAATACTGATCTGCTTTATTCTGTTTTCCTAAAATGAAGCCAGGTCTGCACCGCCAGAGGCCCCAGCCTTGCAAAGGAGGGAGCCTGGCGGTTCCAATCCCAAAAACTGCACGGGCTCTTGGCAGAGACTCCTCAGTACAGGTCACTTCAGAGGATGCACACAAGAGGGACAAGGGAAAGGGATGCAGAGAAAGAAAGCATCACGATACGGAGAAGACTCAAAACAACAAAGAAGCCCAGGGACAAAGCCTGCTACGTGCATGTGAGCAGTCACCCTTACCAACTACATAAAACACAGCCAGAGGCAGCAGCCCAAACCAGAGGAAAGCTCTCGCTTCGACATACCAACCCTCTCCCCATGCCGCTTGATCACCATTGCCCCCACTCAGCTGCACAGTCCACCCTCGTACACCCCAAGGGCTCTGCACGCCATGCAGTCAGGCAGCCCCACCTCAGAGGTGCTCAGGATCCAAAAGTAGAAAAACAGATAAAAAGCAGGGTAGCAGAAAAGCAGCAAAAATGAGGGAGGCAACATATCCCAGCCTCCAAGGGAAGGGGTGGCAGAGGTACCAACAAAGCTTAATTTGGCCCCATCCACCCAGCAGCAGCTTCAGCATAAGCACAACTGGCAAACACTGAGACACGGAGCATATTCCTAACAAATACTCCTTAAGGGGGAAAAAAAAAAGAAAAAGAAAGATGCATCAAGTAAGACTTTTGGGACAACTACTTTTCCTCCCAGGTTCATGGGCTTTAGCCTATTTTTCAGTAAGTCGTCTTTGCAGATGCCAAAATAACATCTCTCCCCCGCCGTACATACACAGCTGGACATGAATCTTTGCAGCCTGACAGGCAGCATCTGCATTCAGCTTCACAGATGTGAATTACAATAGGAAGATGTGAATTACAAGAGGAAGTCTCTTCTCTGGAAACACAAACACAAGTAGTTAATACAGTCCCAGTGCCGAGCACGCAGCCCTTGGGAAGGAGGAACCCACAAGTGCAGTTAGAACATTCCTTCCTCACCACCAGCAGTATTTCCTCCATCCTTTATTCCTAAGCAGCATGCTTGGGGGGGGAAAAAAAAAAAAAAAACATCAACATGTATGATTTAAACACTATAATACAGAATTGTTCCTTTTCTCCAATACAGGCACTATTAGCACACAGAATCACAGCTAAGAATCAGTGTTTCGCTCAGAAAGTGCCCCTTCTTGGCCATCGCAGCTCCGCAGAAACGCTGCAAGTCTACTTACATCTACTGGATCAACATGATCTCCACGGGAACAGGAGAGGCAGCCAGACCATGTGGGCACCACTTTCCCATGGACCTGCCGTTTGAAAATTCTAGGTGGCACCCATCCCTCCCCACTCCCAGCCCTGCAAGAAGCAGGTGGCACTGCAAACCCTCCAGGGCATCATGCTGCTCTGACTGTTCAAGCCCAGGGTAAACTCAACCATTGAATTACACTGATCCACCTCTTTGCCTCCACTGCTCTTTGACTCAGCACACCTCCCAGAGCCTGCACACCCCTGTACGCTTTTTTTTCTTCCTGAGGCCTAAAAACCTCACTGGGAGAACTGTGCCCACTCCAAGACCCAAGCCAGCAAAGCCCATGCCTCTGGGAGCTGACTCCAACTCTGTCCAGGGAAAATCATCCCAGCCTCTGAGGCTGTCCTTCATGCCATCACTGCTGGGAAGTCCACCAAACCCTCACCCCAGTGCTGGGAAAAGGGGACAAGGACCAGAGCCAGCCCCAGAAACATGTTTTCCCACTGTCTTTGAAAGTGCCAAACTCCCCGTTGACAGTTTGGCCACCAACCAACCTCTAGCGTTCCCTGACACCCACAAGAGCTCTGCAGCAACAACGGGGCTGTCACCCACCCACTGGAAGGCTGCCCCAACCAGATTGTTTTCCCCTGGTTTCCACATCCCTGCCACGCGCTCCATCACTGCAAAGTGCAAGGCGGGAGCAGGCATACCAGAAGGGCGTGCAAAATCCCATTATGCAGGCAAACCAGCTCCAGTTTGGCCCATGTTAACCGGGCACATAAACTGACCTCTCCCTCCTCTGAAGAGAGGGGCACGCAGGTCCACAAGCATAAATTCACCCTCAGCAGGCCCACGTTTAGCTACTTTACTTCATCTGCAGCACCCCTCTGCCTCCCTATACCCACAGTCCTCCCCCATAAATCTGCCTCATTTCTCGCAAACGCCTACGCAGTGAGCTTGGCGTACTGGCTTGTCTCAAAACTTTCCCAAGCCTCACAGAGGCGCAGCCAGCTTTTCAAGGAGGATTCACTTTTCATCCTTCATTGTCTTAAAGCTATGCAACATGTTGAGTCTGTGCTGTAACCTCCTGTTTATCACGGAACACGTAACAGTTTAATTTGGATTAATTTCACGTATGGCTTCTATCAGACCCCAGAGAACCTCTGGCTGCCCTCGCATTTCCGTATAAACATCAACCAGATCCAGGCATGAGGCTTTAGATACGGGAGGCAAAATCTTGGCCTCAACGCTTTGCAGCGCAAGCTAGACAAGAAAGATTCAAGGACACTGCCTAAGTTACGGTGCTTTAAATTTCCTTGCATGCCCATGGGAGACTGCAGGCTGTGCTACAGAGGGCAAGGACGTGCGCTTAAAGGACAGACCCCACAGCGGGTGGCAGTGCACATAAGGAGCATGTCCTCCAACGGGGCCCGTGGAGGCCCCTGAGGGTCCCACACGCTTCCGCTGTGGAGGCCACTCTTCCTCTCCATTCCTCTCGGGAGAGCCCAACAGGACACGGGATGCTGGCTCCAGCCAGGCAGCAGCAGAGCGATGTATGCTTGCAAGACAGCTGCCACACCAGGGATGGGCAGCTAGCTGAGCACATCCAATCCAAAACTTCACAGCCTGGAAGGGTCTTTTTTGTTATTTTTATGTCAAGCGACAGTATTTTGGACTGTGTTGTTGTATCCTTGACTCTGTGATTTCTAACTCCTCAAGCCAGCAGGGTCACCCGCTCTGTGGCAGCTGGCTTTGGAGGAGCTCTCATCACCCAACAAGCCCACCTCTTCCCCCATCAGCCCAACCCAGTCTCCCCTACACCCCCGAGAGGTCTGTTCCCTTGCCCCTCACTTGCAAGCCCAAAGACTTCAGCAGCAGAGACCCAACCACTCCCTCCACGCAGGGGAGGCAGTACCAGGATGTCTTCCCTTCACCCTTCATGTGATCCTTCATGTGATGAAGATGACCCTTCATGTCATCTCCCTAAGAGCTCCCCCAGACAAAAGGAACAGCAAAGCCATCTCCGCATGGGCCATCATTGGGTCTCCATCCCCATCAACCTCTCTATTTCCAGAAAAACATGACAAGTTGGACAATGCAAAGCTGAGGTCTCACTAGAAGTCAAAGCAGGACCTTCATTGCCTCTAGGAGGTATTTCATGCACTGCACTGTTATTTCTCGGCTTACAGCAAGTAACATCTCACACACAAACAGCCCAGTATCTTAGGACAAAAAGAGACACCAAAACCCAATGAGGCTCAGAAGAAAGGCGACGGGGTCCCATTTCTTCCCTTTAACACAGCAAAACAGAGACAGACCCCCTGTTTTGCTCCTAAATGCACGCTCTGCAGGAGCTACATGAACACAGCCGGATCTAAGGAAAGGAAATGTTGTTCCTCACCACGCGCAACAGTAAAGCCAGGCTCTAATTACCGCAGCCATAGGAAAATGATACAGCACATTTAGTAAGAAGAGGAATTAACTGCAATTATCACAGCCAAATTGCAATTTAGCATCAGCAGTCCAGCTGGACACGCCGTCCTAAACAACCGGGCAGCCGATTCTAAACTACTGCCACACGTGTTGTAGCTACCCTACCCTCTTCAGTCCCTCCCCTCTGAAAGAGGCGCTGCAATACATCAGTATACCAAGGCAAGTCCCTACAGAAACATCATCTTGTTTCAAGTACTTCTGCACTTACAGATGCCCAACAGTATGCTTAGCCTTGCCTAAACGTGGCAGACATAACTCTGCAGCCTGTTATTTTTATGCCATGCCCCGAAGTGAGTGGAGCGGCGCAAGGCACAGACATACGCCAAGCACGACCTCACATATGTTTTGACAACTGCTTTTTCGTACCAGCGCCGGGTTTCACTAGGAGCAAAGTGACTTTTCAGGACAGCGCGTCGAATAGTTTCATGGAAACACAACAGGGCAAGGCATTTGTTGTGAGAAACTCAAACACATACCAGCCACAATTTTTGCTCATCATACGTCCGTGGCGTTTTCACTGATGAATGAATAAATTATCTTCTACATCAAAGGCAATATTTCCAGTTGGAGGTTATTTACTTTCACCTCAATCACAGCAGCTCTGGCAGGCTAACTCAAGATACAGATGATGTACAAACCAAGCAGCAAGTGCTTGCATGCTGAGAACTGTTCAAACAGGAATAATTCAATCTTTTTGTAGTCTCACCCCGGCTAATTTACCACAAGCTGTCTCTTTTCAGATGCTACATGAAACGCGAGAAAAAAACAAAACAAGCTGAATTAAGCTGGTACATTTACAATCAGTTAATCTGATTGAGTTGAATAAGAGTTCAGGTCAGTTTTCTACATAAAACAAATTCGGTTTTTTCAACTTCACGGAGTTAAAGGAACAAAAATTTATTGCAGTAACGTAACATTTCTCACTGGACAAGTGTGCAGCAATTACTTAACTAATGCAAACAATTTTCAGTCAACATGCAAGGAATGTATGGGATAATTGCAGGGCACTCTCTTCCACAGCATTTTACAAGCACTTTTTAGGTAGCTATGGAGACGTTACAGCCTTTTTAATTTTGCTGTCATAACTAGACAGCTATTGATTTCTCTGCAAAATTCCCTGGAAGAGAGTGGGGAAGGAAGGGGGAGTTTTAAGTACCACAAGGTCTGAGAGCAAGAAGCTGAAGAAATCGGAAACAGATTTCAGATGGAGATAGCAGCATGGTGGCTCCTTGCAGGAGACAGACTTGAACTCCAGGTCCTGCTTTCAGTACTTCTAAAAATAAGGAGGTAAACATACACTACTATATAGCATGCAGGCAACAGTGGGATGGCCTCCCAACCAGGTGCAAAAGGAAGAATATTTCTAGCTACCACTGCCATCACCCTGCACAAAAGGAGGCACCCTCTGACCAAAAGCCTGCTGCTCCATCACAAAGCTCTCTGGAGACATGGTGGTCTCCATTCTTGCAATCATCATGCTAGGCTACAACACATCCCTTGTCCCTCCAAGCACTTTATGTGGAAGCCTCATTCCACAGGCCTTGCAGGTAGTCAGTGCACCCTCTCCACCTTCCCCAGGCATTTCGATGACCGGTCGAACAATCCTGCACTTCACCTTCCTCCCGACAGCGGCTCGAGAGTTTGCCAAAAGCTGAGCAAATGCTGGTCCTCAGTGGCCCATTCCATCGTGATGCCCAAAAGGATCCCGAGAGAAATGCCGTTCACCACGTTGACATCTCTATGATCAAACACGTCTGCATATGCAGACTTAAGACCACACTTCATGACAAGCGAGTCTGAAACCCAAGGTACTGACCTGGAAAACACTGTGTCACACAGATAAGGACGTGCAGATAGTTATGTATTTAGGTCCCATTCAGAAACTCTCCCAGTAATGAGAACAACAGATCAGGCTCATAACAGATTTTTCCCTTTGGATAAAACAGAAAGGAAAGCCTGTTTGACCAAAATATTTTTCTTAAATTCACCTTAGACCCAGTCACAACAATGGAGGCAGAACCTGCAGAATTATCTCCACCACCAAGCTGCAGGAAGTTTACCAGCACCACCCTGAAAACAAATCTCAATCTTCTCATCTCCACATTGCATTTAAAGCCTCATGGCTGTTCACCAACAGGACATTCTCAAGCGGTACCGCAAACAGAGGGAGCGCGACCAAGACGCTGCTGCTGATGAAGCGTTTGCACCTACGACAGACCTGTTACTGCTCCCTTCACGTAAGGCCCATCTGTCTATGCAACCGCATCATCAATACTGCTTCATTAATTCGTGTGAAGGCTTGAAAGCGGGGAAGGATTAATCATCCTTTAAGCTCCCCAAGAAGCCGGCTGAGGAGTGTCATTACCGCCCTCGGGGCATACGGGTGCCACCAGGCACTGTGGGTGGAAGCGCTTGGTCTAGACAGCACAGACACTTTCACCTCTCTCCGCAAGGGTCAGACCAGCCCACTTTCACAACGCCCTGGTCGCAGCTTTGCCACGTACCTCTGCCACCCCAACACAGCCAGCAGCATCCCAGTTCCACAGCAGTACCGCAAATACAGCTGCACGTCCCACCAGGCGCCAGCGGCACGCCACACGATTGCAGCATCCCCGTGCCGTGGGGCACCATCCAGCTTTGGCTACTCCTGCCGCATGGCTGCACACCTCCCCCTGGGGTGCTGGGGCAGAACGGGGACACATCCATGCCCCCGGCCCAGCAGCAGTCGTCCTGCTAGCTCAGAGAACAGAGCCACGCTGCACTTCTTGGGGTCCCTCACCAAAACAGGCTCCAGCCCTCCCAAGCAAGGGCATCAGGAAGAGACGTGCACATCCCTGCGGTATCTGAATTCCTGGTAGCGCCGCACGTCCTGAGGAAGACCCCAAAAACACATTTCTGTGCCAGCACCGCCAGAGGTTGCAGTGGTCCTGCCCGACACTACACAGGAAGTCCAACACCAGCTCCAGGATGAGCAAGGAAAGCTCCAAGAGGATACTTCTGGTTAGGATCTGTTAATTACATGTTTCACATCCAAGGGAAAGTGTAGACTAAGGTAAGCCACTATGTGCTCTTTTTGGAGAAGGGGAAAAAACCCACCAAAACCAGAAAACAAGCAAAACCCACAAAATATAGAACAAAAAAGAAAAAAAAACCAGAGAGAGAGAGAAAATTCCTCTTTATTGAAATAAGAAAAACAGGTTCTTAGAGCCAAATTAAGCTTAGCCAAGAAACATAAATATGCATTTCTGAACTTTCCCCTAATGTTTCCTTTACAAATATAACAAATTAAAAGTGCTGCCACAAGTTAAATGAGTTTCAGTTAAGTGGAGAAAAAAAAACGCTGATGGCTCTAAGATCCAACTGACAAGCCTTTTCAGGTCTGTTCTCAACCACAATCAACTTCCCAGAGATTTAAATTCAGAGTAAAGAAAGAGTCTCCTTTGCTTAATCCTGTTTTGGAAGCAGGACAGAGGACACTACAACAAAGCTAGCACCTGAACCCACCAGGAGGCATCTAGCTACCATAAGCCTTTCCTTGAGATTAGTTGCTCAACACACCCACCTCTTCTTGAAGAAAACCTTTGCTCCACTGTGCGTACAGCTGTGGGCAGGAATTTGGAACACTCAGTGTGCCTTGGCTGCTCCAACACATCCTTATACCCCTCCCTCTATGTAAGCCGCTAACCCGCTGAAATTGTCTATAACACGCACCCTGTTCCAGGAGAACAGCCATTGGCACTCAGATCTTGAGAGAAGCCACCAAGGACGGCTACTTCAGCCATCCAGCTGCGACGTGAAGGTCCTCCCTCACAGCACAGAGAGATCCCCAGGAGGTAGGTTACACAAAGCACTTGACAGCTATGGTGTGGAGCACCTTGCATTTTCAGCATACCAGCATTTTTGGAAAGATGAAATTTTTGTCTGGTTCTTAAAAAAGGAGCTCGATGTACCATCCCTCCCCTCCTGTTTAACAAAAATCTCTCAGAGATGCTTCCAGTGCAGGAGAGAGACCAAAAAGGGCCCAGACAAGCAGCACAGCCATCAGACCATCACCTCCCATTATCAAGTGCGGTTTTCCAGCTTGGACATTTGGCTAGGGAAACCAACACAGGTCACAGCACCAGGAACGCTCCTTGGTGCCACACAGGCACAACCTCATCCACATCCCAGCCTGCACCCAGCAGCTCCTGGAGACAGCACACTCCCCACGCTCCTCTGAGATGGATAAAGATGAACCCATGCTACATTCCAGCACAGGTTTATAAACCTAAACCGAAGTGGTAGAGGAGACACTCTGAATCCACAAGAAAAGCTCTCAAAATGAGGCAAAACACAGCCACACAGCTGACATCTCTGAATACCCATCCGCGCTCAAGCTGAGGAGATCCCAACAGGCGATACGCTCCCTCTCCTTGCCAACACCTTGTCTCCACAGGACTTCTTCCATATGAGTAGACTATCTGATCAAAGACAAAAGGAAAACAGATTCCGGCAGCGTCCATATGGCAAGAGAGATTTTTACAAACCCACACCGACTGTGTCCTTCAAGGCCAACATTAATTATCAGCCTTACACTCTGCAGAATCTTAATGTGATCCAACAGACACCCTTCACAGGCCAATCTTGTGACATCCAAAAACACGGAGACCAGCCTCCAAAGGACGTGTTCCTTTCCCCATCCCTCACACTCCCTATGATGTGGGCTAGTCCAAGTAGCTAATCTCCTTCAATAGCACTTAGACCTTTCCTGTGTTTTGCAAAGACTATATTTCTGTCTAAACTTCATACATGGCTATAGCTACTGAGTACACATCCTTCAGAAAGTATCAAGTGAAGACTTCAGTAAAACACCTACCTAGACTTTCTGGATTAATCGGGGTCCTTTGAAAGGACTTGAAGTTCCTTGAACTCTGAAGGAAATTAAATATTGCTCAGGTCAAGACCCATGCTGTGGAAAGACACTGAGCAGCACGGAACAGACAGTCTAAGCACACTCAGCAAACCCAGCACATCATTAAAGCATCTGATGTACTGCAAGAACCTCAGGTGAAGCTTTGAGCATGTAGCAACCACGCTCCTCCTGCCCTCTACCTGCAGCGTCCCTGGGACAGCAGGTAGCCAGCAGTAAACCACGGGCCACAAAAACTACCGTGAAGAGCACACAACCTGCGAGCCACGGCTTGCTCACTCCTTTAAGCGCCAGTGTGATCGTAAACCTTAACCGCACCTTACTGCTGCAGACAGAGAAACCAGCTTTGATGTTTTCTGCCAAATTCTGTGCCAAGGGGCAAAGGCAAACAAAACATCTTCCGAGTCACTCACCAAACCCCTCTTCTTTACAGCAAGGAAAGACATTGTTATTATTAAGGACCTTCCTTCTGAATTTTAGAATTTGGTCTGAAATCCTTAGGACTTGTCCTGCACTAGGCTGAACCGCTCGGCCTGTGAACATCCAGATGTGAAGCCGGGAGAGAACCAGACTCCCACGACCGTGCCCACTGACAGAGCACATGGACAGCTGTGTGCACAGCTGCCACAGCATCAACCACCCTTCCTCATCCCCAAAACCAGATCCTGGTGCCGGTTTGGCGAACACATGTGTTCCTGTTTCCGTCATTTGTAAAAGAGCATCACAGGGGACAGATTTAAAAAAATGAGGAGGTTCAGGGGCTGGTTGGCAGTTTGTTTTTACAGAATTAAAGCTATTTTTCTGTTACCAACTAAAAATTGTGTAAATCATATCTCCCTTCACGATGACTGTAGTGTCCATGAACTATTGGTGTTACAGTCTACATTCATATATAAAATATATGCTATACTTTTTCCCCTAGATTTTTATTTCAGAATTAATCAGTCTGAGAAAAGGCATGCAAGACCAACTCACTGTCATTTCCTCTTATTTTGACATATCTGTTACAGAGCAAGAAAATAAAGTTGTTCTCCCAAATCTGTCATATTTGGAGCCACATGAACTCTTTGATTTAAAACGTGCTGATTCATGCTAGTGGTTATCAGATTTTTCCAATTTGAGACACAATTAGACAGCTGCCTTTGACAGTTGCAAAGATTCTCCAGTTCAGATGCCGCAAGAGCTGACTCACGTCTCAGCCTTAAGTTTTCCAGTAATATTTAGGAAAAAGGCTATAAAGAAAGGTGCAAGCACGAATCATTTTCATCTTGGAGCCTTTTGTTCACAGGTTGCATTCGATGGGATTTTATTCCTGCAAGAGTTACATGCAAGAATTGCAACACTGTGCCTACTGGAAGTGCGATTACCATCAAAGATGTATGCAAATAGCTGCTTAAAGTCACACATTTTGTTATTTTTATCTTACCTCAAACACCAGGAGCCAGAGACTGCTTAAATGGCCTCTGGTCCTGGTTCTTTGACACAACCTGCTCTGTCTAACCATGCAGAGCAGCAGAAGGGAAAGTGAGCATCCTTACCTTAACGCGAAGCGGGACATAGGTTTCCAGCCCAGTGCTGGACAGGAGATCTGATCTCCCTGCCTAAGTATTCTCACGTGGTATGGGGCAACCAGGCACCTCCCAGCAGTTTTAGCAAGATTCAGACTTGCACCATACTTTTCAAGAAAGAGTAGAACGATTCTGGTCTTCACCAGGGACCATTCCTCATGGTCCTGAGATGACACACGGGAGAAGATCCAACATGCAAAGCATGAGGGTGGGATTTAACAACATTCCCCGCAGACAGCGCCTCTAATGAAGAACGCTCTGATGAAGCAGTAGCTCTGTCAGCCTGGAAGAGCCAAGCACTCAACGGCAAGAGAGCACAAGATTCCCATCCAGGGGATATGTCAGGTTTGCGAGGTCGTGCTGCACAGCCTAAGCCCTTTCCAAGTTCCCCACCTGCCTTCCCCATTAGTGATGAAGATAGTACAGGCAGGTACAAGGAGAACAAAGGCTATAGCTATGGCTGGCTGCAAGACCTGTATCTAAATATATTTCCACTGAGGAAAGAAATCAGCTCTTTACATAATTGGTTTATCTTGGCCTTTTGACAGAAACAGAAGCACAGCCATTGGAAAAAGGATAAAGCTTTAAGCCACCACACTTTCCTCGTGTACAGCCGAAGTCACAGAGGAACAAAGTGCTCTGGAAGCTAAAGGATATCAGGAAATCATATATGCCCATAGCAAGGGCAATACACGTCATGGGCAAGCAACTGTGAAACCACTGTGATGACTGAATTATTAACGGAAAATTCCAACCTTTAAACAGAAATAAAGTACTATATTGGCAGCAAACACTACTAGAAAAATAACAGTCACTATCCACAGCCTGAGATGAACCAAGACAGAAGTCAATTTGTGAGACAGAGGTGGGGAAGAAAAAAAAAAAGGAGGGAAAAAATGGATGCATCATTCTCTGCATGTAGAGGTGTGTTCGTAGCTGAGCATCCTTGCTAGGGCACTTAGAACAAGGAGAGATCCAAAGCAAAGACACCCACTGAGATAGAGGCTACAACTTAGCATGATCATCTGTTAAAATTGCCTGAAGTCAGAGACATGCAACAACTGCAAATAACAACCCCACGGCAAGAAAAACACTCCTCCAAAAGAAGGACCAGGCTTTAATTCTGGACTGGGTGCTGATCTTTCCAAACACCAGGCAGGAGATGTAGTCTCTCAGGAGTAACGCTGAGCCTTTCCCATATTAGGCAGAGATAAATGCTTATAAACCTGTCATCTTCAAAGAGCTATTTGAACAGTAAACTTCATTGATTTCTGAAGCCGTCATGAAATGGCCACCCTTTCTCCACTCACAGATCACCTGTTTAGCAGTCAACTTTTCAGCAATAACAGCCACTTTCCTACCAAGATGCAAAGAAGGCTGATGCCCCAGTCCCACTCAAACCAAAAAAGTCAGCACAAACCCAAAGACTGACAAAGGAGGAGACCTAGGCACAGCACATTTGCTAAGGAGACACTGCAGCACACCAGTTCAGCTCTGGGCACACAAACAAATTTACAGTAGGGCAAGACAGGGTGGGAATTTATACTAGATGCTAAATAAATAATAAACAAATGTCTGGGTATAAACACCAGCAGTAAACACAAGTCAGAGCAATGCAGTTTACCTCTCCTGGACTGGATCCAAGAGCAAAGTCGCTAATGGGATATCTAATGGGATCTCACAATTACAAATGGGGGAGGGGGGCCACTATTCAGCCTAAGTACAGGAAGGTACTAAGTGGTTTTATTTATGAAGGTATTAAGTGTTTTTATGTATTCATAATGCACAGCCGTATGCACAAGCTCCACACCAGAAGAGTGAACACCACAAAACTTGCCTGAAAACCTTCCAATAAACCTGCTCCTTGCATTTATAAATATACAGACATGGCTTGGCCAGACAGAAGTAGGTCAGATCATAATTGTACAGCTTTAAAGAAGCAACGCAACTTGAGTTTTGCTTTGAAGCCTGAAAATAACAGAGGTAAGTATGAGAAGAAGCCACCTCAGGTATACCAACTTGACTTGTGTATCGCCATTTACAAGCCAAAGCACCTTCTTAAGGAAGGGCATGCACATTCAGCAGTGGGACAGGGAACTTTACTGACCACCTGTTAACACCACAGGAATTTACAGGATGTTCCATTATCTCCCCAAATCCTGCTTAGTATTTGGGCTCTTACTTTCTTGTTGAAAACCAATGGACTCCCCAGTCATAGGCTTTTTTTTTTTTTTTGTGCTCCTGTTGCTCCACCCAAGGAGACAGGGATCTGTTTTTGGACCATCTGTACCAGATTTTGCGATCTGGCCACCTCTCCACACTCCTCCCACGTTCACACAAAACACGTAACGCAAAGCACAACAAAGGAAATCAGTCTGTTATTCAAACGAGTTTACAGCAACAAAATCTTGTCCCGAGTAAGACAAAGGTACATTTTGATGCAATCACACCACTGTCAAGAAAGTGACTAAACCTTCTTTGGTTTTTTTAAACCTCTTCAGGGGAAGGATTTTCACTTCATTGAAACTGTTCCTTGAAGCGGTGAAAAGCAGAAACATCACAGAAATCCCATTTGGATGGATTGAAGAGACGGAAAACCTGCTGAACGATGCTATACCATGAACCTCATAACACACAACACTGCCTGTCCTCAGCCCATCCAGACCTGAGCAGTGAGCAGGGACCAGACTTTGTCCTCCTAATCAGCAGCAAGCAATGGAACCAGACAGGCTGGCAGCACCACCTGGGAACCTCAGTCTCCTGGGAACGGCTGCAATTTCAGGAATGTTAACAATTATCCCCATGTTGACATAGATCACAAGTATCCCCATACACCTCCACAGACATTTTGGTCAGGACCCCATTGCCTCCTGCAACACGTTTTACACTGCACAGGCAATGCAAACCCAAAAAGGAAACAGGACTTGTATCTAAGTAGGGAAAAAAAAAAAAAAAAAAAAAAACCACATTACATTCACCACAGCTTTCTGCCCCATGTGACATCCCTGATTTCAAGGCGCTCCACCCTGTGTTTCAGGGACAAGCAGAAACGTTACTCACCAATTTTTTCCACAGCATGAATTTGATCTGCTGCAGACACATGTGCACAGGACACATCAACTTAAATATTCTTCAGCATAACTCTTAAACACAGAACTGATCCAGCAAACGAATAAAAACCCAAGGCAAAACTCCACGAAGCTAAGGAAGTGCTTGAATCTGGACTCGTGTGTTTGGACTGGGGCTCTTGCATTTATCTCACTGAAGAGGGTTACAATGGCTGCTTGAATACCTAACAGCACCCTGTTTCAAAGGCGGCGTGCCTCAAAGCAGGAGCCGCGCTGCTGAAGAGCGAACCTGCTCCTAAGGGCCCCGCTCCACAGCCGTGCAAACAGGTGGAGCTCTTGCTGCCTTCGGGGAAGAGAGAAACATCAACTTCATACTCCCGGCACGGGAACACCGACCTTCATTTATAAGCAGCGCACTACGCCATTGACAGTCACTCTCACAGGCAAACCAAACAACTCTGCTTCTAGGAGCCAATCTGATAAAGCTTCTCAAGAAACTGCTAAATCCTATTGTCAAAATTCCTCTGGGACGGGTACTAAGCCAAACTAGGGAGCACTTCAGCTCTTAATTTCTTACTGATGTGAAGAAGTTAAGAGGCCAAAATCCTTGCTGCATTTGGAACCGAGCGTTTGAGCAGATTTCAGTTTTCCTGCTTTCCAGGATGCTTCTCAAACTGCCGTGCCATGCTGCCTCACTGAGCGCACTGGTTTTACTGAGAGCAGTCCTCATGGTTTTTATTATAATTACAAGTCCCTTTTGTCCTTCGCAAACGCAAATCCTCAAGCTATGGCTGCTACCTTTAATAGAAGCAATAAATCTGGAGCTGGCACACCGAAACATCTTCCTCTCAGACACTCAATCGTGTAAGCACGGCGAATATTCTCACTCTGTGACCCATTTTTGCTGTTTACTTTTCGGAATGCAGAGACACTCGTATTGCTCAATCGTGCTGCCACTGCAATACATACCAGGGCTTACACATTGTGCTGGTGGTAGTATCTGCGCTTGGGCCAAAATATGGAGCGCCAGCAGAGTCTCTGAAGGCTCAAACACGGCCAAGCCCGAGTCCTAAACACTTCATCTGTGTTTCCGCACAGGATCGGCAGCGCTGCACTCCCAGAGAGGGGCACGCACGTGTTGTTACACCACAGTGAAGCGTTTTAACACCAAAGCTTACTTTTTTCCCCACAGAAAAAACTACACAGGCGTAAAGCACCTTTTTACTGCTACAGCTGCTGCACCTCAGCCAGGCTGTGAGCGAGCACAGCTATTTCAGAAGTCGCAGACCTGAAAGAAGCAGCCCTAGAAGAAATAATTACAGGATGTAAAGAACCCCAGGCCTTAAATCAAAACACATTTGTTAGTACAAGATAAAACTCACAACTGAAGTTTCGCAGCACTTGCGGCTGAGGCGTCCTGCTAAAGCCCGAGAAGATCAAACCGGTGCCTGCCTCTCCTCCAGATTTCCCCAAAAGCTACACCCGTTCCAGCACACAAATGAGTTACGGGAGGCCGGCAGCTAATTACCGACCACCCCTCTGAAACCGCTCTCCTTGCCCCTTCCAGCCGGGACGCGCCGAAGGCGGCACGGGAACGCTCAAACGCGGCCTGAGGACAGCGGGACGGCTGGGTTTTGGCAGGGGGGAGGGCAGGCCGCAGGGGAAGCCCCCCGCCGCCACCCGGAGCGCTGCCCGCTCCCCCGCACGGTGCGCGGCGCTTCGAGGGGGGGGGACGCCCACGGCGCTGGGCTCCCGGCCCACGCGTGGGGCTCCCCGGGGCCGGGGGGTCGGGACACGACACGGAGGGGGAGACATGGGCCCATGGCCCATGGCGGCGGGGAGGAGCCCGCCCCGCTGCGGCCCGCACGGCGCGGCGGGAGCCGTC
>VZSF01006329.1:166790-185079 GCA_013398295.1 Chionis minor
GGCCGGGCCGCGCCGGCCGCTCGCCTCGCTCCCCGCACGGGCCTCCCCGACGGGGCGGGCGGCAGCGCCGGGACGGGCCGGACCGGGCCGTGCCGGGCTCTGCCGGCGCCCTGATTGGGCGGGACGGCTGTCACTCAGCGCCGCCCGGCGGCTCCTTGCCGAGCTCTTCCTCCCCGTCCCTGCTCCAAAGGCTGGGAGAAACGGAACTCTTCACCGAACGGGGTTTTTTTGTTGGGTTTTTTTTTTTGTACATGGGGGAAAAAAAAAAAAAAATTATTTGGGTGGACTCCGTTTCTGACCGTAACTTCCAAAAAAAAAAAAAAGGGGAAGTTTCCATTCCAGAGGCACGTTGAAAATAAACTTCGGAATTCTCAGGAAAAAAAAAAAAAAAGAAAAAAAAAAAAAGTCAAGGTCCTGTTTGGTGTTTAAGCACGGTTTGCAAAGCAGGCAAGTGGGCTCAAAACAGGCTCTGTCTGGCGAGTTACCAGCCTGTCGCGTTGGCCACACGGCTGCAGCGTGTCTCGGGTGAAACAGGCACCGAGGTTTAGACCGCGAGAAAAGAAATACCCCATTTTTCTTTGCTATCTTCTGTTTCTAGTACTTCTGCTTCAAAACTTTGGTGGGTAACTGCAGGTTTTGATGCTGTAGCATCGGTTTCTACAGGCGGTCTTTTTGCCCATTTTCTCTAATCCTCACTGAACCTCCAGGAAATGTTACCAGTTTGCTGTCAGCCAATGGGCGAGTGCTCCCATCAGGTTGGATCAGGGGGCTCCCGCATCCAACGCTCCCTCCCTCCTGAAATGGCTGGAGTTGGGCAAAAGCAAGCACTTGGAACAAATATTGATCCCTACTGCAATCCGATTTTCATCAGCCTTTGTTTTCTGAATTGACTGTTCTGTTCATTCCTTTTTATTTTTTACACTTTATTTTTTAATTCAGAAAGTGAAGTTCTTATTAAAGAACTTAATGCAGAAGGGCTTCCTTCGTCAGGATGGCGTATGAGTGAGATCTCTCTGAAAACAAATCGGAGCTGACAGAACATTTCAAACAACTGTTTGAATTCTTTCATCAAAGAAAATACCTTTGCAAGTTAAGACAAATCTCTGATAAGGCTTTCTGGCTTGCTTATCTCTCATCTCCCAGAATAGCTTAGCCCTTTTTGCTCCAGGCTGGTTTGCAAGGAAAGGTTGATTTTCTCCACCTCTGTGAAAACAGCAGCAGCCTCTGAGAAGGTGAACACCTCGCTCCTCCCTCCCGTGAAGGCCAAGGGAGGTTACAATGAGTATTTTCCAACATTCTTCATGCTGGAGGAAGTGAAGGGAAAGAGCTTTTCCCTCACTTTGCGATGGGAACACGTACCGTCTCCGTGGTTACAAATCAATAAATGGCATTAAGCCTAGTATTTCGAGAGCTGTCAGAGGCATTTTGAAGGCACAGCATACGCGAAGATCTTACACGATCTTCTTCGTCGGGCGGTACTTTGAGTCTTTCCCACGTTCCCGGCGTGGTACAACTCAGGGTACGGTGTTGCAGGGCAGTTATTTTTCAGCTGGATCTGTGGGGTGAGCAGGCGCGCTCCGAGCCTCTGAGCGAGAGCACTGGCACCAAGCGGGTGTTGAGGCGGGGGGTGGGTTGGCACACGCAGGACCGTGCCTCCCACCGGCAGGGACTCTCAGACGAAGCCCCTTACGAAACAGCAATGATTAGCACCCTTATCAAATCCGCAGCCCATCTGCTCCGTGGTTCTGCCTGCGCCTCACTGCTGAGCGAGAAACATAGTGCAGTTTTTCGTGCAGTTATCCTTAATACATTCTCACAAGCGTTACTCTCTCGTTTTACACAGCTTAAGCGACTCGCCTTGGTGAATTGGGAGCATTAATGACTTGTAGCGATCCAGATTTCAGCTTCCTCAGCTTCCTCAGAAGCCATCTGATTTTAGGAGAACGATGGTCACTAGCCCTGTGCCTCAGTATCAGTGATAGCGCACAGGCAGGGCCCTGAAATACAATAACAAGCCGTGTACATTGCAGCCAATTTTTTATTTATTTTTTTAAAACTTCAGCGCCTTGTACGGCCCCAGAAGTTTTCCTTTAGACCAAACTCACTCCCCAGAATACAGCAGCTGAAAGAGCCGAGGCATCTCCTTCCCAAAGGGCAATGATTTCACACCCGGGCTGTGCAGAGTTTTCATTTCAGGGCAGCTCAGAAAGTGGATTCTGTGCACCACTCTCTTTTTTCCCAGCCGGGTGTTAACCCTGAAGCTGAGCCAGGGTGTTTTCAGGTCAGGTCTCTGCTACTGAGTCTCCTGGCACAGTTGTGTCAGCCAGAGCTGTGATAAGATCCTTTGAAGGCAGAGCTGTGCCAGCAAAAGCACCTTGTGCAGATGTAGGTATAAGCAGCGAAAACGGCGCTTTTGTCCGGGTGGCTTATTTTGCTCCAGGAAGCTGGAATTTGCTCTCTCAGCAAAAGCACGGTTTTACTGTTAGAAGCTGCATCTACCTTGGAAATGTTTGCTTTTCTGACCAACTATTGTAGCTATGCTGTCAAAGCCGTGCTGGCTTTCAGCCTCCTGAATCATCCCGACTGCTAAATACTCAACAGAGCTAATTGTTTTAGCCAAAATCTCAAGCTTCAGTATGACACTGTGTTCAGTCCCAGGACAAAGCACTGCACGGTTTCTAGCTGTCAAATCAATAGTTTAACGTTACTCCTCAGGTTTAAATTCCCCTCCCATCCCTTCCTGAAAAGGAGAGGAGGAGAGGAGAGATTCGGTGCCAAAAGTATTGACTTAATCCACAGCAGCCTAAGTACAAAATGCCCCCAAACTGTAACCCCTCAGAACAGTCAAACTTCTGACCTTGGCTACTCCATCCCTGCGTCTTCCTGCAGCCAAGCTTTTGAAAACAGTGTAAGAAAAGCCCTGCACAGTGAACCTACCACTGAACTGACAGAAGGGATGCCGCCTTGGCTCTGCTGCACTGGCCGGACAGGTCTGCTCAGGACTGAAGCACTTCACGTGAGCAAATTCTCACACACACACACACACACACACACACACACACACACACCCCCGAAGGGAGAAGGCCGTTTAAGAAATGACCGACCTGCTCCTGTGCATGGGATTGTTTCACGTGCCCCTAATCCTCTGAGGTGGGGTTACCTGCAAGCCCGAGAGCCTCCAGCTGCAGTATGGGGTGAGACTGCAGCAGGAGGAAGCAAAGCGCATCACCTTTCCATCTGAGAATCTGCGATCTAGGGGTTAGTAGTGAAATCCGTCTGTGAAGCGTCGTCCTGAAGGCTGGATAAAACTGAGTCTCCCAGAAAGTGCTGGAGAGAAGACACCATTTCACACTTGTGTCGTCCATGCTGTCTTTGGCGAGGTGCTTGGTGTGGCCATTGCCAGCCTGTTGGGATGACCAGTCTTGCATATTTTATCTGGAACCTTGTGCATTTACCCCCTGAAAACCAGGAAAAAAGCAAACTCAAGTTCTTTCTCGAGCGTGCAAGAAAACTTCCCATAAAACTTCACACACCCATGAGGGTGAAAAAGTAATTAGCTGCAGGGACTTCTCCAGCCTGAATACTGAAGAGAACGTCAGAGATGTTGCAGTGTGTATCTGGAAATCACAGAAAGTAATAATACTGAGGAGAAGGTGCTGCACCTTTGATGTAAAACATAAGCAAGAGAAAACCTCCTGGCATAAGGAACACATACACATTCAGTGGCAATAGCTTAGCTGTTGAAAAGATTGGGTGTTTCAGACGGGCTTTGTCTTCCTGTTATTTTGAATGATTGCAATCATTAAAAGCAGGAAAGGAGAGACCGCAGTTTGAGAGGTTTACATTCTAAAATTCCTGCAGACCTGCAAAACATTTTTCTTTCCCTGGAGGTCTCCCACTCACTAATTTAGTGATTAGTGTACCTTAACAGGGCTGAAATACTTGTTAGGTTCATGCACATGCAATTTTGACAGCATTCTATCAGCAGGTAATTCTTGTACTCACACTCAGGAGCTGCCTTCTGGTATACTCAGTAAAGATGACTGCTTGATCAAGAGCTAGAGAAAAGCCCTTTGGGTACTTGGAGTGTTTAGCTTCAGAGACAGGAAAAAATGTTCAACAACTTAGTGGTGAAGAGTAGTAAGGTAATAGGTAAGTGGCACTAACTTTGACCGATAGCCCTCACTGTGGAATGTTGCAAATAAGCACATCTCCACTGAAATACACAATTGTTTGCACAGTGATTGGCTGGCAAGGCAAATACCCAAGTTTATGAAGTGCTGCGAAATGTTATCAGAGAAAAGCAGGCATGGTGGACACAGCAGGACATAAAAACCCTGCCAGAAACTCACGTTTGTGGCATCTGCCTAATCTGAAGGGGACTTTTCCTCGAGACGCAGCCACATTCATTTCCTCTACAGCTCACGCTGTTAAATCATGTCTGACCTCACCACTGCCCTTCACCTATGCCTGGCTGGTGATGACACCCTACACCCAAGCTTCTGTGCCCCCACCAGTGGGATAACTGTCACTATTCATTTCCCACTAATTCTGAGCTCATATTGCTCCGGCTCGCCTGGCACTGTTTACATACAGACACGGCCTTATCACCCTTTGGTTCCTTACATAATGACTTTCACATTCCCATTCCCTGAGGAAACATGTGAATTTTTGCCTTCGGTTTTTCCCGTAGTTTCTCAGATAGTCACCCAAGCACATCTCTTGATTCAGTTTCTTGTCGGCATCAACGTCTAGATTGCACCGTAAGGAAGAACTGCCGGAGCTACTGAATGCAGTCTTTGTACAGCTCTGCTAAAATCAGGCTTACGGGTGCACCCGAAAGCCTTTTAGCTGGGCTCTCCAGCCAGCAAAGCCCTAGTAGAGCGATAAAGTGACTTGCTTAAGAGAATCTCAAATACCGCATGCTCAGAACTTATTATCTCCACAGCACCAATGGAGAAAACAAGGGATAAGGAGGTGAAGGATCTGCCTCCGTTCACAGTGTAACATCGTGCAGAGTCTCCCGAGCGAGCCTCTGAGCAAGGGGGTGCGTTTGAACGCTACGGAGTAGCTGAATAGCCGCGTTCGCTCCCTCCAGTCCCTCTGCCGCACAGCTGGCAAAAGCAGCTGCGGTGCCGTGCCAGCCCCGCTTCCAGAGCCACGGATATCTCCGGCCGGCACACTGTAGACATAACTGTAGTGACTTACTCCCGCTCACACAATGAGTCAGTGTCAAAGCTCGCTCAGTCAGCTGGCCTCTGGGCTCAAGGCTTGAACTGGCCTTCAAGAGAGGAAAACAACACCGGTTCAGACATTCCTTAAATACTGGGGCCGTGAGGGCTGCTGGGGGGAAGGCGACATTATCCTGCCTAGACGAGAGCAGGAACTGCGTTTGCTTCCCATTTCCAAGAGCCCAAGATACGTGCACCTTCTTTGTTCCTGGACGGACTTCTTTGGGAATGGGTTCTTGCTGGTGACTCACTGCGGTGGGAAACGAGGCCGGGCTCCCAGGCTCAGGCACCCCGGGGTATGCGCAGGGGAGAGCAGGGAATGCTTTCAGGTGGCAAAACAGCAGGCACATTCATCACTCAAAATTACCAAAATCTCCTGCTCTAGAGAAACAAGCAAAATCTTAGGGGCTAACTAGGATAGTCACCAAAGCTGTCTTACTGTGTCAGTCGGCCGTGATACTTGCTGTGCTCCAAGTGAAGTGACAGACAACCATAAAACAGGGATTATTTTATTCTGCAAGAAAGAAGAGAGAAACATGGAAAATACAGCTCAGAGGGAGCACGAGGAGATGGTGATCATCACTTCAGCTGCTATCAGTTTTGGTCTCCTTCCCTCTCTCTCCAGAGATTTTACACCTTAGGAATGAGGAGAATAAAGCTTTCACTTGTGGAAGATACCTGTTTTTTAGGTTAGAAAAAACATCAAAATTATCTTTATTCTCCACATCACTTGTGAACCCTGTCTTTTTATGTTAAGGATAAGTAGAAAATGAGACAAAGGGACTGTCTTTAAGTAGAGAGTAAGTCACACCTGAGCTAGTATCGCTGATATGAGCCAAGCCTATAGGGCTAAAAATATTTACATTAATTACCTAAAACAAACTATTCGAGGACCATTCATGAGGCAAACAATGGGGAAAAAGTTAAAATCTGCATTCTTGTCAAAAGGTGTGCAGGATAAACTGAATTTCAATGATCAGCCAGTTAGTAGGAGAAATAGTTCCGTCTTCTCATTACAAAAGTGTCTGAATATCTTACTGAAGTTATTACACAGAAAATTTAAGTCTAGATGTCAAAATGCTTTTTCAGATTGCATTTATTCAACAATGTCTCTATTAAAGCTCTATTAAAGCTACAAAGGTTAAATCTTTTAACTTCCATCCCAGGCAAAGTGTTGATTTTGACATTTTGAGAGCAACAGAGCGATGCATTTGGGATGAAGAGATGAATATTTAGGGTTTTCATGAAACGGAATATTCCAAGAACAGCAGCTAAGCAAATTAATATGAAAATCAGAATATAAATATTGCTAGCGCGTGAGAATGCACGAATGGGTTTGTCCACCCTTTGCAGCCTGGTCGCAGCAGCGCTGCCCACGTAAGGAGGTGGAAGGCTGGGATGGATGCACCGTGGCAAACTAACAGCTCAGAAGTACTTCCAGCCTGCCGGGTCCTCTGTCTTGTTGAGCTGCACCTTCTGCATTCGTTTGAGGTATCCTGCTGCCACCGCAGCTCCATCACAAGGACAAGATGGACAGGCTGGGTGCAACACAGCTTGCTGAAGTGAGCGGGCTTGCGAATGATGAAAGGTTAAACACGTGCAAAAGAAAAAGCAAATCACAGAAAACAGGCGAGTGTAACAAACCAACATAAGGGTGGATAAGCCAATGTGCATTTCAGATGAGATTAATTATACACTGAGCCTAATCTTGCTGAAGATGGAACGCACACCTCCTCTGGCAGCTTGGCTTCATCAAAACACCTGCGGCTGTCACGTCTGGTTGGCTAAATGCCGTTGTGCAAAATGGGTTTACTAGCCCTACCAGCTCATTAATGCACAATTTGCTAATGCACAGGCACGAGGGCCGGGATCCTGCATCAGCGGTCCTGTTGTGGCGGTTTTGTCTTTGTGCCAAAAACATCTGAGAACGTCTTTAAAGAGACAGCTCTCCATTAATTAAGGTAACAGAGCACCATGCCCTGCAGGTTTCATCAAAATCTCTGAGAGCTGAAGATCTGTTTCAGTGAGAACAGCTATATCCATCTTCTATAAAAATGTCTTTGGTTCCTAAAATAAATATTTTATCTTGAAAACATTCTTAAGGAAAGTTTCAAATTTAAGTGATCAAAGTTATTGTCATTTCTTCTTAACATTTGTGGATATTTCTTCTAATCCTGGGTTCAGTAAAGAACTATTAAAGCATTTCCAAATAACTGACTTCCCAGTTTCCCGTAGTCAGATGGTTTCTTGTATAACTGCATACAGCACTTCTGTATTTGTACATAAACCGCCTTAAAATTCAAACAAAAATGTCAGGAAGTTCAGATATGAGGCCTTTAATTCATATACAAAACACGTGCAAGGAACATTCAAAAGAAGTTTCAATCCATCTTCGGCATCCAAGGAATGATGTTTTCACATTTAAGATAAAGCAGGAGTCAGAAGTAACCGTTATCTTTTAGCAAGTGTTTTGCAAACATAAATGTCCCCCTTAATCTTTGGAAACCAGGCCTATAGACTGCATGATATTTAAAAATCTTGTTTTCTTTTAAAGAATATGTATATACTTTTACATATACAGAAGTAAACACTTAAGCTGGATTCATTAATAATTCAATAGCCTACTGAAGATGTGAGCCTATTTAAAATAAAGCATGAAATTCTTACACTGGGTATTAAAACATACGTTTAACATTTATTTTTTTAAACGAATGAAATAACATTCAAGGTGAAAACCATAAACGTTTGCTGTTAAAGTTTTAAAGAACATAAAATCACTGAACTGATGGAATTACCATCTGAACATCTGGAACAAGAATTGGCTGAACTGAACCAGCTTTTGATAAAAGTGATTTTTCTACATGTGCAGAAAGAATATTGGAGTTGAACAAGTTGAATAATGTGAAACAGAAATAGCATTAAGTTCAAAGCCGAGGAACTAACTGGGAACTAAACACCAAAAAGCTCGTGTTCCTTGCTAAGCTGTGGATAAAAGCGAGGAATGAGCGTGGCACCTCTCTTCGTGCTTACCTTTTGAGGGATCAGCAGCAAGCGCTTCAATTCACCAGCTGCACGCAAATGATCCTTCTAAATCAGTGGCATTTTAATGAAAGATAAACTGCGATGAGCTTCGCGTTGTTTCCTCCGTGGATGGCGTGCTGGCAGTGGTCTGCACGGCTGGTTAGAAATACCGAAGGAGAGAGCGTTGTCGAACAGCGTGTGCACACCCAGAGCCGAGCCACGGACCGAGCCGGGGGCTGCGCGCCTGCGGCTCCCACCCCGGCCACCGGGAAGCAGTGGGCTTCCACCCCCGCGCATGGGCACTGCAGGGGTACAGCACCAAACGCCGCCACCTAAATTCTCCATTTTCTGAGTCCTGCAGGAGAGAGGTGCCTATTTTTCTCTGCCTCCCTTGGCCCAGGCTTAGCTCCATTAGCTGTGCGCTGGTGTGGGCAGGCTGGCTTCAGGCTCACCTCCTACAGCCCACGCTTACCTTTAGCCTCAGGATGCACACGCGTCCCTTTGTTAGGGGAAAATGATATATACAAAATAAATACACGATACGGACGCTCTTAGAAGTTCTAAGTTCAACTTCTAAGACGCATTTGCCGCGGCAGCAGGTGACTGCTCGGAGAGACGGGGAAGGGGACATGTGGCACAGTTAGTCACATTCCCTACAGCTGGCATGGCAGAGGGTAAATTTCCAAAACACTCCCATCAGCGATGCTGGGGAATGCTGGTGCTTGGCCCCGGGGCAACCACCTCACTGCCTGCCCAGCCTCCAGGGGCTCGCTGACCACCACACCGGACAAACCCCCACCGAATAAACAAAGCAAAGCAGAACTTTCCACTCAAGTGAGCTGGAAAATGAATTTTAAAGAGTAACTTAAAGCTCCTGAGACCCACCCCGGTGCTGAGGGGGAGTCCGTGAGCCAGGAGAGCAGCGATGGGGCTGGGCAGAGGCATGGCCGAGGATCACGATGGTGCCAAAATGGTGCCCGGCACTGTGGGGCCTGGGGGGATGAGACCTGCTGGATGCACCCGGGCACGGCATGGCCCCCCAGGCAGCAGGTTTGGCCATGTGTGGCTGGGGCAGGTGTCCCACCAACCCACCAGAGCAAGCTCATGGTGAAAGCCTGGCTTGGGGGCACCTCTCAGCCACCATGGTTCAGCAGATGATGGCGGTTTAACAAGCTTTTCCTTGCCACCTCCACTGTGGATGCCCAGACCCATGTCCCGCCATGGTAGCCAGCCTCTTTTCTTAAGCTGCCACCTGGGTGGCTGGGGACACACCACACATGGCCACCCTGCTCCCCTGGACACCCTCTCACAGGTGTTGAGGTGGCACCATCAGGCTGCTGCAAAGCAGCCGCTGGCTGTGTGGCTTTCAACAGGGTTGAGCGAGGACTCGGTGGGCAGCTTGTCCAGGGCTCATGGTCTACCTAAGCTCTGCTGTAGGCACCTACCCAGGGCGGGTGGTGGATATTGTACCACCTGGCCCACCACATCGTTCCCCCAGGGCAATCTTGCCGCCACCGTACCGGTAAGGCCAAGCAAAAGTGAGCAACTTAAGCAAGGCTTTTGCCAAGGTTAGAAATCAGCAGCAGAAGCCACCAGCTCTGCTCTCCAGTCCTCCAGCCCAGCACCACCTGTCCAACCCCCCCCCAGCCCCGTGCGCTGGAACAACATCGTTTTGGCATTTCATCCTCAACTCCTGTTAACAAACTCATCACAAGAAAGTTACCGCAAAATTTTTCAAACTGACACCCCCCACCCCCTGCAAACACAAGAGATCACGGGGAGCGGCTCAGTAACATAGGAGAGCAACTGTGCTGTGTTTCTCATGATAAAACATGATGGGAAAATGACTTAAAATCACAGGCCTTTCATGTCCTCTATCATCATTCAGCCCACAGGATCCCTATCGGCTACGGTAATCACTTTGGGCCATCAGCTACCAAAGCAGCATTACATATATGGAGGTATTTTTAAACTAAACGTCTTATTTTATGTATAGAAGGACATTAAGGCAAGCTGCATTCCTGCTTTTCATAAAAATTCTGCAGCTGATTGCTGCTGCACTAACTGGGAGACACACATCAAAGGAGGAGTGGGAGACACACGGCCCCCAGCGGCTTCAACCAAAATGAGTTTCAGGCAGTTTCAAAAAAAATTCGTCTCATCCAACCCAACTGCAGCCATGGCATTTCCAAAAAAGGGGGGCGGAGGGAGCAGAAGTGAGTTGTCGCTCTGCATAGAGCTCACATCCCCCACCCTCCTGTGTCAGGACTCAAGACTCATTTAACTTGGAATTTACTTTTGGTGGAGAAGCAGCTAGTATGAGCATTGTGCAAGCCTGCCAATAGCTTTTGGAGTTTCATAAGGGGGAAATAATCTCTGTAAATGATTTGAAACTTCCAACGTCAATAAAATACTATGGTGAAAATGGCTGAATGAGGCACCACAGACGATTGCTATGGGGAGCACAAGAATGAGCCCAGGAAATGTTTTCTCATGCAAGCCACCATCCCTCACCGTGCCAGGCTGGAGGGCAGCAGCTCTTCCAGCAGGGCAACACAAGGAGGAGGACTGAGGCGGCCCAGGCGGTGTCATTTTGAACACTGACCAGAAAGGAATCCTCACCAAGAAGAGACCCCAAGAGATACAAGAGCAATCTCCAGTCGCCTTACCCTTGTCTTTCTCCTCCATCCCTTGCTATAACCTGTGGCAGATATTCGCCTTCTGTTTGAAACTACACAAGCAGCTTCTGGAGGCAAGAACCTATAATATAACCACAGGACACCACAGAGCTGGGCCTCCATCTTTGTGAGGGGTATACCCTGATGGCACAGGAGGAGCAAGTGCATCTCTCTGACAGCTGAAATTTGCCTCTACACTATGTTCAGTGAGGGCTGGAATCATTTATTTGTTGGTACCCCACAGCAGATCTGCTTATCTGCTTGAATGCTCCCACTTCACGAAAAAAGCCCCTCCAGCTTTTTATACAAGCTCTGTAGCTTGCAGGAAGGGGAAATGTCAGAACAGCACAGAATGATATTTAAAGCCAAGCATTAACCCACCAGAGCAGGCAGATCTGGAGGGGACATTCCTGAACCTAAGCTAGCACAAACTTTGTTTGGAGTAACTTGTTCTGCTGCGTATACACCACTGTGCTCACTGGGGACTTACCTGGCTCTGGGGCCATCCATATCTGTCTGTTAAATCAAAGATTGCCCATGGTGACATGTTAGGCCAGATGCTGAGAAAGACAGTGCTACTGCCACGATTTTGTGTGGCTATGCAAGCTGGGGAGCAGGGAAGATTCCCCCTTTGCCACTGGGGAGCCATTGGGGTTTCTTGCATGTTCCCAGCCCCTGCTACGTGCACAAGATGGTGAATCTTCTGTTTCCATCTGCTTTCCAGTAATCGGGACCAACATTTTGTAGAATTTCAGAGAAACCTAAATGCTTTCTCTGGCCTAATCCGAGTGTCGTCTCTGCGATGGGAATGTTCTGGCTGACTCAGTGCCAGTACTGCTCAGCTCAGTAACCGGCAGTAAGCAAGGCACTGAGAGTCCTGACTTTGGGAATCTCATTTAACTAAAGGTGGGATTTTTTTAAGAGAATCCCTTAATCTTAGATATATCTCAAAGTATCTGACCTGGCAGTAACACCTGATGATGAAGAATGGATCGTCAAGGTCAGGTGGAAAATAGAGGTTAGCCACACCTGATGGAGAAGAAGCCTGTAGATTCAGGTGCTTCTACGCATAGCCTTCTCTTGGATGTTTCACACCTCTCTCAGGGAGTAACATCAGTCTACACTCTGCACGCTACAGGGAACTTGTGCTAAAATCACCAAAGGGAAGAATTACGAGTACAAACCCAGCAATCCCCCAGGTAAATCCGCAATTCCCAAGCAGCATGCTTGGGCCACACAATTCTTTTAAGTGAGACACTAAAGCCTCTGTAGCCTGCATTAACATGTGGGGATAGCAAATCTACAGCTGCCATTGGCACTGTGCTGCACCGCAGAATTACGTCGTCTGTGCATCATTACTTAGAGTTGAATATTCAGCTATAGAGAAGGCAGCTGGGTGGGCTATTGTGAGACAGGAAATACTATAGACAGCAGCACAGCACCAGATTCACTTTTAGCACAAAGCTCATCTTCACATGCTGTTTTCTCCAAAACCTTAAAAACTCAAGTCACAGTAAGAACTCAGACTTACTGTCAATCTAGCGAGATTTAAATATAAACAGCAATTGCTGTAACAGAAGTGTAGGGCTAATGTGCGCTCAAGTTCTTATTTTCTTCAGACAATCACAGATCAGCTCCATATGCTGCTTTTCTAGTCAACAGCTGTGTCCCAGCTATTGATTAAACTTTAATTAATCAAGCTGAAAAATGGTGTCGCCACTTGCAAGTGCAGCTTCTCACATGCAACTCAAGTTTGGTTCATCATGCTTATTCTGCTTTTCAGGAAGAGCTACCAACAAAATCATTACTTTAAGGGTGCAGCGTTCCTCATCAGGCAAAGAGAGCCAACAGCAGGAGACACCAGACTTCTCAAAATCTTAAAGTCCGGCCACTCCAGCATTCTCTGATAACCCTCTTCTTGGTTTTAGCCTAGTGGTATACTACTTCATTAACAAATTTGCCAGAACTTTCCATCCCATCCCTGAGCTACAGTACAAGCTACAACATTGATTTCCTTATCCTGGTATGGCGTTAGCTATCTGTTCTATGCATTGTTCAGAAAGGCACCCTTAGCTTGACAGTAATTACATTTGGCAATTATTAACTCTCCATATGTACTGCTTTCCGAGGAAAACTAGCAGAGTACCACTAATGTGTGGCGGCCCTCAGCCTTCTGCACTTTGATTGTTCTTACCATAACAGTAAAGCAATTATTCTCCAAAAAAAGGCCTTTGAAGTGTGGAGTACTTTGAGCTTTGTTTTCACAGGTGGGAATCAGAGACAATGGTATTAAGTGAAGTCCAAAGGTCACACAGGTTGCCTGTAGCAAAGCAGGAAAACTAGTCACAGATATCCCAAACACCAAGCAAGTTGTTTAAAATGCACGATTGTTGAACTCTGTACCTTTGCCGATGTGATGTAAGGTAGAATGAAATTAACCATGGAAGCTCCCTCCTATTTTCCTTCTCTTCCATAGGTTTAGAAAAATTTCTGCATCAATACATGTCTTTGAATGCAATTTGTATTGTGTCTAAAGAGCCTGCCCTAGCTCCTTGTGATGTTGAGGGAAAAGTCTCAGCGGCTGTTGTGAGGGCAAATGAAGTTGTAGGCACTGAAGTTAAAGCACTGGAGTCCATCCATCTAACCAGCCATTGCCAAGAAGTGAAGCTACTGCAATCAGGATCATTCACTTATGCCCTTTACCCAAAAGCATGGGATTTTACGAACAATATAGTTTCGCACAGCTGATGGTCTCAACCTTACCATGCCAATTAAAATAGCAAGTAGGTTTTTGACTCTGACTCTAGATCCTGACTGGTTTTGAAATAAAGATCTGAGGAATCGTGGACCGAAAAGTTTTCCTAGTTTGCTTTGTCTCAGCTCAACATTTTCTGTTTCCTGCCTGCTGTCATAAGCCCCCCTTGTGGGGATCACCCTTTACTCGGAGACTCTCAGAACCAAGAATTATAAACATCTCTCATCTGCACAGTACCTTTTGACTATAATCTGCAAACCTACTAAATTCACAAGGATCAAAACATGTGAGTAAGGCCATCCCAGTACCTGAGGTATAAGCATTCACATACCACCAAACAAACATGATCGCAACTGGTGCCACATTATAACCTGGGTTTGCAAACTTGGCAAAGCAGCCAAGGAAAGCCTAGGTGAATTTGATGCATCCTCTCAGGCTGAGGAAATATCTCTGTATCCAAGTTGAGGTGTGTGGAGAGACAGCACAGCATCAATCTATGGACTAGGATCCATTTTAGCACAGCCTCGGGACACAGGCATTTGATTTCTATGTCCAAGTATCTCCTTCTGTAAAAAGACTAACACTTAGGTTTAGGTGGTAATGTTTAACATTGCACAGTATCTAAACATACACAAACCTATACCTACAAATACCTATGCCAAGTATTTTTATTCTACTTTGTGACAGTCCGGGGATGGAGGGGGGGTGTGTGTGTGTTGAATTTCATTGGTAACATTATTAATCCACATTATTTTGGCATTAGTAAAAGGTTAAGAGAAAAGACCCTCTTTCCAAAACAACAGGTAAAAACCCCACAGCGATAGACAGTGGTGAGCTCCAAACAGTAACACCTGTGCTATCCTAGCAGGGTTTCAGGTTCGATGATCCAAACCCTCTTCTCAGCACTAAACTCATTTAAGTGATGTAATTCTGCCGCAGCACTGATGAATAACCCCAAATGGAAACCCAGATAATGAGATTTTGTAGATTAAGTTCATCTCGCTGCAGGTTCCTTTCAATGTGAGGACTAAGTAAAAACCTATTTGAATCTTCCTTATTTCAGAAGGCAGATGAGGTGAGAGACAGCTCTGAGTTACCTCTGAGTTACGCCACACAGTGAGATTGAGGGTCGCGCATAACATTACACATGAAAGTGCGAGCCTTGTTGAGTATGTCTCTTTAAATTTGCACTTGTCTTGACACCAAGACTTACTATATATGGGAAAACATGGGTATGCACAAATGACTGAAGAGCAGATATTTTTCAAGAAGGGTGAGAGGGTTAAGCCCCCCCTTCTTATGGAAGTGCAGTTAGAGACGGCACCTCACTCCATTACACGCTTTGAAAATACAAGCCAAGTGAGAGCACTAAACTTCCTTTCCGCAGAAAGGCTTAAGGAGAGAAACAGATGTAAGAACAGCTGGGTGACTCAAATCCCAACCAATAATTAGTCTTCACTTTCATTACGATTCAGGTGTATGTAAAGATCTCACCTATTTGGGAAAAAACAACTTCAACAGGGAATGATCAGTTTTCATCTTGAGCTAGATTAGAAGTAATGTGGTCATTTCAGGAGATTCTCATTGATTCCTGTGAACACAAGTGCGCTGCCTTCCACAGTCTCCTTCTGGCCCCGTGACTCTTTCCCTTAATTCCTGTGGAGCAGGGCAAGTTTCAACAGGCAGGACTGGAAAATGCTTTCATTTCAGTTTATAGGCTTTAGGAAAGTAAGTTATTTGCTAAAAATACACATCGATAACAATAATATATAACAATAGCTATAACATTGAGAACTGATGGGCAGTTTGGAAGTGGTATCCCACGTTTACAAAAGGGAAGTCACATCTGCCTAGTAAAGTTTGCAGCTATTTCTGTATGGCTTTGCTTAAGTTACAGGATGGCTGAATTCACATGTTTATCCTGGCTTTGCCCTTCAGCCAAGTTTCCTATTACCACAGTAGAAGCTCTGCTCAGCTCGTCATTAACATTTGTCCCGAAGCTTCAGCAAATGCCCCTTGAACCCCAGTGGTGTCTCTGATGCAGAAAGAACTTGGTGATTTGTTAATGTTTATTGAAATATTCTCAACAAAATGCTATTAATACCTTTGCTAATGTTAATGCTCCCGTTCCTTTCTTTGAGAAATATTTTGACTGAAATTGTTGCACTAAAAATTTAATTAGGTATAAAATTGAGGTGCAGATCACTTCTATTTAATTTTTAACTACAATTTCACAAATATCTCAGTATACTTTTGATACCGCCACTTTTGCTAAAAAGTGGTATTTTTTACATTACTACAATACTACAACTATGACAGCAGTGGGAACGAGACTTCCAGCAGCATCATGTCAGACCGGTGTGCTGGGCAGTGGTTTCTCGGGGCTTGTGGTCTGGACCAAGGGGTGTTTGAGGTCTTCCCCAAGAGTGATGTTATCAGTGCACTCAAGACCATCTTTGAGAAGAATGTCATGAGCAAAAAGTGATATTTTTTTTCTGTCTGTGGCTCCACCTTTATTTACTTATTTATTTATTCTCTTTTTTACTTCCAGTGCATAATTACTCTGCTGCCACAAACTTTCACTTCACCACCAACCAAAGAAGCAATTTAATCTGTGGAGTTTAATTCTACCTTTTACACTCCAAGTGCAAATACTTATTTAAACATGTGGCTAATTCCAAACAGAGCTAGTCAAGTGAATAAAGCTACTTACATTAAGATGCCTGCAAGATTAAGCTTTTAGGCTATGTTTACACCATACTGAGTAGTGCTTTGTAGAGATACCCAAGCTGGATCTGGAGTTAGATGGTGGAAAACAAGCCAATTAGGTTAGTCCTACAGGCTTTGCTATAATAACTAGATTATTTCTGGGGTTCACTGGTGTGCTGATGGTGCTGTATGGTGCTATATACAAAATGGCCTGTTCAGAACTAGCCCTGGACTTTCTCAAGACAGTACTGCACCGTGTTATCATACCATTAGTAGTATCAGTAAAGCAGGGATCCTTCTGCAGGAAAATGCTACATCTTAAAAAAAAAAAAAACAAACTAAAACAAACAACAAAAAACCCCACCACAAAATAAACAGCATCTTTTCATACACTGCAAACATTTTTAAAGCACTCGTTTATAACCAGTTATGAGTTATACTATTTCCAGCTGAAAATCAAACATGTATAATCAATTTTAGGCCACTATTTCAAAATTAAAGCTCATAAAATGAACATCTTGTGTAGGACTCCTCCTGAATATCTACAAAGGACTGCAGTTATTTAAATGATGATTAAATTTAGCCATCATGAAAGGGAGTAATGATAATAAACTCACTGAAACTCCATAATTTATTCCTTTTTCTAAACCTTTTATATGAATTTTAAAATGTACAGTGGACATCTGCATATCTTAGCTAGAATACAACTTGTCTTTCCACCAAGATGCTGAAATGCAATTTAAAAACTATTCAGTCATAATTCCCTGAGACAGTAGAAACATACTGTATCCTTAGTAGAGGTACTGAAGAACCTTTTTCCTGTTACTTTTATCTATGAAATAAATTATGTGGAATGTGAACTAACTTCATTGTTTTGACACAAACATCTTGCCAAAATGCTGGTTTTGAATATAACTTCTTCCCCAATGTTAACTGTAGGGAAAGAACAGGAAAAAAAATACAGCCTGGCTGTAAGAAGATTTATATCCAGCCCATTTTTCTACTTGAACTTCAGTTTTAACAGTCACATCACAATTATTCTTAATATTGATCTTGGCCACGCTGAAGCCAGAGGTAAAGAACCTTACTGATTGTTGTGGAGTCAAGTTTGCACTCAATTTTTGCCTGTATAAATCAATTACAATGTTAAAGTCCACTTGGGACATATTAAAAGTCTTACAAATTCTGGTCTGTGCACTCAGTGAAACTCAACTTTCACAAGAAACAAAATTGCAAAGAGCTAAAAGCTCATTCTCCATTACAACTATTTCAAGGGTTGGCAGAAGTTTCCTAGGTTGTTTAACAGCAAGGAATGGCTTAATCATCCATTGGCATGCACAAGATTACAGTGGGCATTTCACTGAATTACCAGCCAAGGACAAGCCAATTACCAATTACCTAGCCAAGGACATCAAAGACAATAAGAAAAAATTCTATATGTCAGGGAAAAAGGTAGGACTTGAGAGGCTGTGGGCCCTCTCCGGAAGGAAGCGGGAGACCTGGCCACCCAGGATATGGATAAGGCTGAGGTACTGAATGACTTTTTTGCCTCAGTCTTCACTGGCAAGGGCTCTAACTGCACTGCCCAAGTCACAGTAGGTAAAACCAGGGGCTCTGAGAATGGAGAACTGCCCACAGTAGGAGAAGATCAGGTTCGAGACCACCTGAACAACCTGAAAGTGCACAAGTCCATGGGACCTGATGAAATTCATCCCCGGGTCCTGAAGGAGCTGGCGGACCAAGTTGCGAAGCCACTTTCCATCATATTTGAGAAATCGTGGCAATCTGGTGAAATTCCTGTGGATTGGAAAAAGGGGAACATAACCCCGATATTCAAGAAAGGAAAAAAAGAGGACCCAGGAAACTACAGGCCAGTCAGTCTCACCTCTGTGCCT
>VZSF01006330.1:1962-19924 GCA_013398295.1 Chionis minor
TTCCATTTCCACTTGGAGAACTTGCGTTTGCTGGGGATGCCTGTCTGGGTGCGATGAGAGGCATTTCTCGGGAGCTCTAAGGCGAGCAGAAACTAGCCCGAGAAGAGATGGGTCTCGGAAGCATCCATCCGTCACCGGCGGGCTGGATAAAACTCCAACGCACCTAGTTTGTAGTATGGGTTTCATTAAATTCCCGGTGAAACGTCCTCTGACCTTTTTTCACTTAGGGAAAAGTCAGGTGGTCGAGCCCGTGTTTGAATACATCTACTGGGATCTAGTGGTGATGAGCCCTACTAAAACCCATCCGCTTCCCGAAATAAACGGTTCTGGTTTACACGAGGTTGCCAAGGAGCTTCTATTTATATGGATTTTCCACTCCATAGATAATTTTGTGTATCTTCGTATATTTTAATTTTACACCCATTAATTTCCTAACAGCTCTTAAAAAACCCCTCTCAGTTCCGGTATTTCCCTTTCTGCCCCTGTTGCCGTGTTTGCGTTGAATTCTAATCGTTCTCTGCAGAGACGCATGGGATGGACGGCTGCTAACAAATGACACTGGGCCATATTTGGTCACATTTGCTCACAGTGACTCATACCTTAATCTGCAAGTAGCTTTATTGATTTTAGTACCTCCTATTTCTCCAAGAGCTGTCACCGCTTTGGTGGTGGTTCGTCACCACCTTCCATCTCTTATGGTTATGAAACTGTAAAATGTCCGATCTCCTTCGAATATCTCTTCATCCTGCAAAATTTTGACACAGCAGTCTTTCTTGCTCCTTTTTTATAGTTTTCCTTTTATTTTACCTGCTACCATGAGTGTCGTCTTCAGTGGTTTGGTGGCTGTCGGGTGGCTGTGTCCGGCATGAGATGTTTTTTTAATGTGGTGTTTGACGTAGGCATGGTCTCTCTCCAAGTTTGTCCTTCTCAGCACCTCTCCATTTGGATAACCGCTTGCTTTTCGGCATCGTTCGATAATTTCCTATTCCAAATGGTCAGATAGTTCTCACTATTTATTTTTAGAGGCCACCATTCACAGGCGTGTATGCTGGAGGATTATGTCTAGCATTTCATTAATCCGAGGTGGCTGGATGCACACATTTGCCTTTGTACAGCAAGTCCTTTATTTCATTTCTTTATCACACCGATGTTGTTGAGCTCTCAGAAACGCCCAGAGAAAATGCAGACTGGCTGCTGTTTAGTAACCATACGTCGCTTCCTAAATACGGTGGCATACGAGTGCCCTGCCATAAGAAATTCTGGAAAGGTGGATGAATCCCGAGGGACAAATTTTCCTCAGAGCTGTAAGTCTTACCATGAATCACTGTAGTAAATCACCACCGAGCACTCGAAGATGTAGCTGCTAGAGTTTTTTTTAATCAGATCCACCAACAAAGTGAGCATCCGTAAGATTTCAGGGGATCTAGTTCATTCCTCTAGCGAAAAATAGTCACGTCAAGTGCTGCAAACAGCATCTGGAAGAAACAGAACCTCTGAAAGTTGTTGAAAATCAGTAGGTTCCTTAGAGCTGGGAAAGAAACAGGTAGCACAAGGTAAAATACATATGGATAGACGCTTTCACAGCTCCCTCCCCTTTGAGCTAACATTAGATTGGGGCTAAGAAACTGGGGCTAGCAAAAACAGGCTTGTCAAAGTGGCCCTAAAAATGGAGACGGTGGCTTTTGGGGCATGAAGAACTGAGAAACGCAGAACTGGTTTTGTAATCCTCATCTTCGTTCGTGGTCAGCGAGTCCAGCTAGTAATAGGGACCACAAAATATGGGCAGATGATAGGTAAAAAAAAAGAAAGTAATACTTGTACGCCTGGAAGTAAGAGCCTGAGACGAGTGTGAGTACCTCATGTTTCCCTCGTGTTTGGGTTTCCAAACGTTTTTACACCTCCTTTCTGCGTCTCTCCCACCACATCGTTAGGAATACTAAAATGCCCCAGCAGGGAAATGTCAGGGGACGTCCCGCAGTGCCCGGGGCGCGTGACGAGCGGTTTCGCGTGCAAACCGCTTGCCAGCTCCAGTGAATCCCTACGCCCACACGCCAGCAAGGTGCAGGGCAGGGCAGGGCGCCGACTTCTCCCATTAACTGAAAATATCTCTGAGACATACTCTTGCAAAAATTCTAGCCAGGAAAACATACCGACTGACATGGAGTTCATATAACAACTGCCCACCCATTTCATTATTTCACAAATGTGTGATTCGTGCTTGTGAGCTGTCACCGTTAACATTTCCATCTGTCTCAATATTGCTTCTATTCTTAGTTGCTATGTGATAGATGTAGGTGTATGAAAAGGATTTTTCCCCCCTCCCTGTGTCATGAAACAAAATAAATGAAAGCCACAGATATGTATCCACGCATTTCATGCGGGCAGCAAGAAATCCAGGCACCTTTGCCGCACTCCCATTACTAAAAGTAGAGGTGGAGTAAGGAGCACGCGTGCCTGTGGCCTCCCGGTGCTGCTGGAACATGTACCTAATGGGGCAAAACATAAATAAGTCAAAATCTAACCGCAAAAGAACACTATCGCTTTGATCTCCTTTTGAACGTGCCGTTTGAGAGACCTATTTTCCTAATCGTGTAAGTATGGGAGTAATTTTACTTATCGCGTAATCCTAATTGGTCTTTTCCTGAGGCGATCGCGAAGGGAAAAAATAGCCGTCACGCTTATCAGTGTTTGAAGGATCGGGCCCTCAGCTGCGTAGATATTTCCAAACCCGGAGCTTTTGAGGTGCTCATCGCTCGGACAAACGGAAAACTCTACATCACATAGGCAAAACCCACGTTTCTCAGTATCCGTAGGCCGAAACGGGATTCGATGGGATACCTGTAGGAGCGAAAAGACATTTCACAACAGCCTCCAGCAAGAGTGAAATCTGGCTCCAGCCGCTTTATTCCCATTGTCATTTGAGCTCCACGGCAGAGCGTAAACTCTCGTAGTCTCCTGATGAAAAATGTCTTTTGAAGTCGCTAATAGCTGGGACTGATTTTCACCCCTTGGCGCAGCTCCATGCTTCCTGGGGAGGCAGGGATTAGCCGGGTCCGGTGGGTGGCGTAAGCTGGGCTTGGGGGGAGTTGGCCCCTGCTCCTTTTTGGCTAGGCGGGAGCCTCGGGGCCAAGCTATTTGCCATCGAGCCAACTCTGCTGTCGGTAAGTGGTTTCTCCACAGTCCCAGGCTGTTGTGTGGTCTCCCGGGGGGAATATTAGCGGTGGGACTGTAATGGACCAAGGTCTTGCCATAAGTGGCCAAGTGTATACTTTTCTTCCCCCTACCTTTTTGTGGTCTGGTCTGTCTGCATTATTTATTTTTTTTTGCCTTCCCAAAATAGCACGCCAAACCCCAATTTAACAAGCGTAAACCGTACACTCTGGCCTTCAATTTATTTTGACATTTGGCAAGAATGATTACGCAACATGTTCATTAAGTCATAACATTTTCGCTACTTTCCCATTTTGGATCCTTATTGACTGTAGCACATGCGAAAATAATGAACTTATTTATTCTCCGAATGGGCAGTAGACCCCAAACCTCCCAAGAAAACGCATTGTTTACGGTTGCAATGTATGCAGAGGCTTTTAAAGCCCTAGGTCTCACCTGGTTGTAAAAAAAATAATGGTTCATTTCTGAAAGGGGCGAGAAGGGGTTTATCATCCACTGAAACGTTTATAGGGCTGAGCAGCTAAGGAGGTCTCATCTGACAAGTTGTTTCCTTTTTCTTACATAGAGCCCCTTCCTCCCGAGAAGCCTTTGTGGGACTCGGGAATAACGCAGTAAACAGTCATGATAATAGATAATTAGATGGACCAGCTAAAAGCAATATGAAAGGGGGCTGGTAGCACAAGGATTACAGAAGGTGTGTGGGCATTTTGACATCCAGAAAACATTATAGATCTGGTCTCAGCTACCTCAGTCTCATGATGATAATTAAGAAATGTGGGTGTAGAAAAGCTCTTCACATGGTTTGGTTGGATTATTGCTGCAGTTCAAAACACAATTGGCACAGACACCCACATTGGACATGATTGCCCTTTGATGAGGCAGACACTGACTTTTTAAAGCTGACATAGTTAAAATTATGTCTAAAGTTTATGGGGCCACGAGCTTCTGACTAGACTCCATTATTGTAACAAATGGTAAAGTACGAGCTGAAGCAGCTTAAAAAAAAAAAAGAGGTTGAAGCGTGTTGAGGAGGAAGGGACCCTGGCACTGGGAAAGCCTCAGGATTAACCCTTTTTTCATCTGTCTAGCAAGGCTGGAAGAACATGGGCAGTGTCCCAAGAGGTTTGCTTTGTATGCGTGGTCACACAGCCTCTTTAAAGACAGAGCGGAGGGAAGACCAGCGAGGCCGGTTCGAAGGCTGCTGCCATTAATAACCCACAGAGCGTAAAGTCTAGCTCCTGCACAGCTTGTGTCTTCTGTGACAGATCTCCCCAGTTCTGTTGCCTCTGTTTGTTCATCAACAATACACAGGTGTTACCAAACTGTCCCCCTCGAGCACCGAATGAGGTGAACAATACCATAAATTTTTTAAAAAAGTAAAATGTTCAAGCGTCTTTATAAAGGGAATTTTTTTTTTTAAGAAACACTTGTGAATGGTAAGAGAATGATGGAGGCTGTGTGTCTAGCTGTGGACTGCTCATGCCTAAGATAAGACGTAACAGTACAGCTTAACGTACTCAGCTTTGCAGTGTGTTATTCTGACATTAGAGACACCAAACCTGTACAGCTGCAGCAATGTCACAGTATCGACTTCCAGCCTGATCCTGCATTCAGGTTTCTTCATTCTTTTCTATGTTTCACTCCTTAAAGCAGCAGCAATGGAAGAAGGTTGCATGGTGGCCCAATGGTCATTCTACATTTATCACAGCTGCTGTTCAGGTTTTCCCTGAGGAACCAGAAAAGGCCACATGTTGACAACGCAGATAGACTTGCAAAAGTATTCGACATTTCAAACTTAGCTTTTTCTCATGATGTTTTCAACACAAACTCAGTTCTATATTGTTTTACAGAGTGTTCAAGGAGGCTTTCAGTATTTCCCTCTAAAATGATCATCAAAAGTCTGGCAATGACACTTGATAGAATATCCAGATTCAAAACAAAATATATCATGAAAAGACAACGGATTTCAGGGAAACAGGTGGTTACCAAAAGAAAGGAGGAAAAAAAAAAAAAAGAAAAGGCAGCTGATTTCTGACAGCAAGTACTTTTTGAAACCTGACCAACGCTACTGAGAACGGGATGCAGTGAGAGTCATGAGCAGGGGTCAAGAGACTGGAGCTGCTTAGGCGCTTAATTGGGTCTGTCAAATACATGTTCATTCACATCTGCTGAAAGTTTGTAAAACCAGCTGAGAGGATATTTGGCTGAATTTTGTAAACAGATACCTGATAAAATAGTATTGGCCAGGAAAACAAAAAGCCCTAGCAGTTTTTAGGAGAGGCTATATTCTGGGTTTGGAATTTTCTGGCGGATGATGATACATCTCAAATGTCTTTTGCTTCTGTACAAGTCGCTTGCTGTACCCTGAACTGTAATACCCCTTATTCTATTGCTGAGAATTCATTGCATCAGAGGGGAGGAAAAAAAAAGAAAAAGAGTATCTATTGGTTATAGAAATAGTCATCCACACAAGGAGTGAATCTCACAGCATTTCCCGTATGAATCTTTTTTTGCGTCCCAAATTTGGTTTATTGACTAAGTTATTCTAAGTCCTTATACCACAGTCATCATTCACCATGGTGTTTAAGCGCCTTTCTAAGTGACGTGAGTAATATCTGTCACATGTTTTGCACTCATCCTCTTCTGAGGGAACGAGCACTTGAAGCATAGGGGTTTTCCTTAGGGTTTGGTTTTTTTAATATTGTGAGTGAGTCTTTGACAAAGGCCTTGGTGGCACAAGAGGTAAGAGTTTAATCATAGATTCACCTGATTCTTCTCTTTCTCCGTGGTATTCGCTCCTACATCAGCAGTCGGTCACTCTATCCACCACCTATTCCCCAGGCAGATCTGGTTCTCGTGCTTTTTTCCGCCCACCACCTGTTGTTTTCCTCTTCCCAAATCCTTCACCTAGACTCAGTCATCAGCTGCCCAACCATGGTCATAGCTCAGGATACCCACTGCTTTTCTTGCCTCTTTTTCTGAGCTCTTTCAAAGCCCCGAATGTGTCTGACTGCAGAGGGGCTTTTAACCCCCAGTCTACCACCTTTGGCACCAAATAGTTATTTTTGTCATCTACGTCCCCATCCAAGATTTCCTGCAGCATTTCCCAAATTTTAAGGAAACTGAAATATCTGACAAGAAGGCTACGCCCTTTTTAAGGCAAAGCTAGAAAGTTCATTCGAACGGGCCAGAATTTCATATTCATTTATCCATAGGGATTTTCCAGGCGAAGCGGGGAGGAAATTCGGACTAAAGCGAGGCATAGACTTCAAGGCAGGAGGAAAGCCAAAGATGGTAGACTTTTCAAAATTGTTTTCTTTTGGGTCTGTACTGTCCACTGGCAAGTCAGCCCGTCCAAGGGCAGTAGGGCAAGACCAAGGCAATGTACTGACTGGCTGCCGTGACCACCGGAGGCCATTTCACCAGCTGCTGCCTGTGTGTGACAGCTGCCCGGGGCTCTGATTAGCAGCAGAACTTCTCGTCTCGCCTCTGCCAGGGCTGTAAACATGATGATGATGTGCATTATGCCAGTTCCCTCTCAGAAACGGAGAGTCGGGCAGACTTCAGCACGTGCTCCCCCAGGACGCAGTGGCGACGAGGCAGCCACGGAGCCAAGTCTCGTTTGGATCATTGTGTCTTTTTCTCTCTCAGTTTGGGTTTCCGATGTGACTTGCAGGCTGGGGTAACCCCCGAGACTGTCCCCACGAAGCCAAGAATTGCCTTCAGCTCACAGAGCTAATTGCAGGTGGACGTTAATACCTCCCTGCATAGCAATAGCCTCCCGCTCGCCCTCGCTGCGGACCTGTGAGTGGTAACGAGCCACGTGCTGCTCCCACAGCCAGAGAAATGGAGATAAGAGGGATTGGGGACTGTGCAAGAAGGTGGTTCAGAGGGCGCAGAGCCCCTGGTCCGAGCAACCATGAGGAAAGGGTGGGTAAGACATGGAGAGCCCCTGGAAGAGGAGGCAGGTTGTATGGCACGAGGGAAGGAGCCCCACGGAGGAGTCTCTGGGGGAAGAAATCAGGCAGGTGCCTGGGGTGCTCCGGGTGCTCAACCTGGACGCTCGGCATCGCTGTGAGTTTGGTCAGCCTCTTCTCAAGCCTTGTCCAACCCCACCTTTGACGACTCCTAGAAAAAGGCAGCGCGGTCTCTCGGGCACAGGCACTCAGAGACTTCGGGCCAGGACACAGCACCACCGCTGCGGTGGGACGGAGCCGCGGCCACGAGCCCTCCCTGTGCCCCCGGGTGCCATTCCCACAGTGACAGCCTGGTCATACCCTTGGAGAGGAGGCCCCTGGGCTGGGGCTGAGTGAATATTCCTTTGTCCCTTCTCACGGGCACTGTCGCTGCCTGCCGAGGCAGAGAATACACGGAGATACGGTAACACATGTAGGCAAGTGATAGGGAAGAAAAATTATAGGGTTGCATTGTATGGAAGCGATATTCTTTAGGTACCTGAGAATATTCCCAAAGCCCTATGTATTACACTAATACACAAAAAAAAATCCATAATGGAAGGCTGTTAGTGTTTATCTGAAGCCTTTACCAGGTTATTTATAAAGATTAATTTTAACATACCTCTCTCTTTGGGAAACGAGGAGAGAGAGAAAACACTGGACCAGAAAGCAGCCCAGGTCAGCAGCCTACAACGCGCTTATACAGGCGATTTAAACTGGTATAAACGCCCATCCCCGTCCCTGCTGGGTTAGCCCCAGCCTGGAGCGGGTCCCTGGGATGACCAGTTATGTGGCTGGAGGGTGGCCCTGTGGGGCTCCCAGGGACCATCGTGGGGCTCCCACGGACCACCATGGACCCCCTGCCACCGCAGAGGTATGGGAGCACCAGGAGACGATGGGCAAGCAGAAATGATGGAGGGCACTGGAGCCTCAGCGGCTCCAGGCTGGGCCATGCCAGGGGAGCAGTGCTTGGATAGAAAAGAAATAGCCATGAATCTTGCCCAGTATGGGGGAACATGGGATGAAAGGTCCAGCTTCCCCGCAAGCTGGCTTAGCAAGCCCGTGGCCATCTGCGAGCGTGTCCTGCCTGGCTGGATCAGAAACTTTGATGGGGGAAACTATCCACTGCCTTCTGAGTCCGTGCTTTTTGTGGGACGTTAGTAAAGATCAATGGTTAGCCAAAAATCAATCGGCTGAATTCAGGTGGAGGTCTAGGACCGCTTTGTCAAACAGCAAGACAGGTGTTTTTGTCAGACAACAAGAATGTGTTTTTCCTACTCTTGCCTTTCGTTTGTGTTAGTACTTGGGCTCAGCCTGTTTTCCTGAGTCTCTCTAAACCAATCAGTACATGGAATTAACACAACGTTAATTTACTGCGAGGGTAAGGTCGTGACAAAAGCACCGCAAATCCCAACCTGCAAAATAAACTATGTTATCAGTTACGCTTCCCCAGCTCTGGTAACTGGTGCAATTTTCTGGCAGTTAACAGGGTCTAAATTAAGACACTAATCAGAAATAATCCTCTACATTATACTGGTTCTTATTTACTTTCTTTTATCTTGATACAACTTCTTAAAGGAATATTTTTAACAGATCTTTTAAACATTTCTAGTAAGAGGCAATAGACAAAATGTCATAATTTCCATATGAAGGAGTTTCTCTCAGTGCAATTCCTATCTAAAAAGTCGTTTTACCCTAATACAGTCCCACAGTCTAAGTAACATATTCTGTCGCAATGACTTTTGTATCAAAACAATTTTTCTGTTTCATATCTGAGAAGAAATGTTGAATATTTAAATTCCATATCCTTTTTGATCTTAATTCCCATCACAGAAGAGTTCTTTAGGCCTCATCAATGTGCTCTAGGTGCAATATCAGAGTATATTTTTCATATTATGGGATCTAACCCAAATTAAGAAACCAAAGGGGAAGAAGCGATACATGCCTGGAAGGGAAAGGGATTCTGCCCAGAGCACGTAGCAGGGTAAAGCATCAAACAGAAACGTAACTTAAGTCTAAAATAATGGTTTAAAGGCCTTGCTGCAGAGTCCTAGCTGAAAATCTAGCACTTGGCGCTCTTCTGATTTAAATACTTCGCATTCCTGTTGACTTCAGTGGTGTTTATATTCAAATAAGTAAAGGCACCATAAGGCCATATAGTACAACTGTAGGTTGCAATAAATTATAGTGGATTAAACAGGATAACTAATGAAATACAAAGAGGTGTTTAAAGCCACCACTCCCTTGTAAGCATTTACATTTCAGCTGTATAAATTACAAGAAAAATAAACAGTGTCCAGGAAATAAATGTAGATAATGCTGTCTATGAATTCATACTCCAATGGCACGAGACCTGAACCACCAAGCGGAGGCCCCACTAAACGCCTCGCCAAAGCCAGGGGCGGGATTTTACTCGAGTATTCTTTGAGTCACATCCAACCCTAAAAATAGAGGGGCTTTGGGCACGTCAGGTAGAAGGGGAAGATAGGAGAAGAAGCAGCTAAGGACCAGTCAGCCCATTTGCGAGGTGTTGGATGGTGGGAGTGGGCTGCCGCGCTCTGGGAACACGTGTGGGACGTGCGTGATTGCTTTCCTCCTGCTTGCCGTTCTGGTCACTTGGCTTTTGTGGTGGTGGCCCTGTCCCTGCTGGCGGATGCTCCTGCCCCGCCACCACCCCTTCAGAGCCACCCCCTCCTTGCACAGAACGGCTTCTTCCTGCGACAGAGAAATCGATATGTTCTCCCATTTGAGAAATGGGGTAGAACTTGAGGAAAGTTATTTTTAAATATCTTTAGATTTGTATTGATTTTCTGAATCAATATTTTTCAGGATTTTTGAATTCCAGAGTAGCCCTACATCCACCCTGTGTTTCATTCCCATCTTTCTACACCTATAAATGACAGTCCAAGCACATCACGTGCCACAGGGAGAGAACGGGCTGCGCATCCCGTCACTCCCATACCGTACTTGCAAGGACGAAAACAATATTTTGATAGGAGTACCACAACTACAACTAGATTGGCACTAATTACTATTTAAAGCAATTCTACAGTGCAGGTCAATTAAATCATTTCATCTGGCCAATGCAGAGATGTGCCCCTGTGAAAATCCCGCTCCCGGGGGCTGATCTGGATGTTAAGGTGGAAGGAAAAAGGGAGCAGGGACGGCATCCTCTTTGTTGACATTTTTTGCTGTGCATTAACGTTTCCCGGGGAATGGGTGACCCGATGGTGGTCCAAATCTTGACTCTGCTCACACGCTGCCCAGGCGCTTCTCCTCCACGGATAAACAGACGATCCCTTCTACCCGGACGAGTGAAGACTGCCGGACAGACACATGGCTGCCTATTAATCTCCAAAGTGGAATGTAGTAACGTTTATACACAACATGGTTCCAGTCATTAAATTAGTGGGAGATTAACAATCTCAAGTGTTCAATAAACAGAAAAGACAGCAAACAAATGAAACGTGTTAGTCAAGGGAAATTTTGGCTTTAATGCAGCTAATCCAGTACTTGTTTCTTGAGCCACAAGTCAAAGTAACTGGAGGAGGAGAACATAATGTGGTCTGGGTTTCATTTTGAGGACTCTATTTATTTTTATTACCGCACTGATAATTTTACTTTGCAATTAACAAAAATGTCTACTGTTCCTCAGATGCTTCTGTCTTTAATGCTTTAGGTGGTTAACATGGAAAATGTTTTGAACCCCAGAGTTTGCTTTTTGGTAGCTCGATACCCTATTGAAAAAAAAATCTCTTGAATTTATCTTTAAACACATCAGCTCATTAAAAGTATTGACGTGGCTGCGCTTTAAAGAGGGACAGAACCAAAGCACCTTAAGCTCTTTGGGAAACTGAAGACAGCTATCTAAGTGTAGCATAAGATGCCTTGATATGAGAGTAGCGCGGGGCAGGAGAGCTAGAACTATTTAATGTTTACACATGCTTTTCATTCCCAAGGATCTTCGCGTACCCGGGGAGGATCCCTCCTGCCAGCTCCGGGACGGAGCGGGGCCCCGCGGGCGGTGGGCACCCCGGCACAGCTCCTGGCCCCCGGCGCCAAGCACCCATCCTCCATCTCCCCTCCCTGACTGTTTGGTTTAGATCTCTTATCGCCCATCACCCTCTGGGCAATATCACTGAGCAGCCCGCACCTGGCGAACGGAGTGCTTGAGCTTGATGTCAGAGGAGATTTTAGTCGCTTAAATAGAAATAAACTACAAAGGAGCATTTGCCGGGCTGTGAACCTGGGGTTTTGGGGCTTGCTTATTTTTAGGACAGACCCAAAATAAGCTCTCCACAGTTAAGCACAGAGAAGGATTTGGTTAGGCATGTACTTAATGTCGACTCTAACAAAGATACCTGGCTAAGTTTATTAAACCCCTGGAATCTGATCACTTTAAATATTAAGAATAATCCACTGTATTGCATCTAATTGGAACCTGCTGAATACTTAGAGGAAAGGAGAGATGAGTCAATCCCAACACCTTTCACCCACAAGTGCACCAAGAGTTTTCTGATCTTCTTTAATCATAGAGCTCCAATGGCTGGATTCGTCACCGGAGTGCATCTCCAGCCATCTAATCTCTCTGCACTCGGCTCGGGTTTCCCCCATCCCGAGGAATCACACGCAACCTCTTTGGGGAAGAGGGGATTTTCTTTTCCCTTCCCACATCTGCGACTCACTCGGAGCCTGCTTTTTGTTGTTGTTGTTTCATGCTTTCTTTCCCCTCCACTGCAAGGGAGCTGTGGCGGGGCTGTCGGCGGGGAGGCCAGGGGCGAGTGGGTGAGGGCTTGGGCACCGTACACCAGACACCCAGTACACTGGATATTCTCAGGCACAACCCTGACACTTTGCCCTTTGCTCAGGTGGCGGGTGTTCAACGCCTCCAAAACGACAGCAGTGAGGCAGAGACGCTGGTGAGACAACTTCCCAGGTTTAGCGAGTGTCGCGGCATCAGGGAACGATAAACCCGACTTTTAATTCTGCTGCTGGGTCAGACGCGTTCTCTCCATCCTCGATAGCCGCCCTCCACCCTGCAGTGCGGGCTCAGCCGGGCACGGCTCCACACTGGCCACAGGACCCTGCGGTCAGGACAAAGGGTGAATTATCCTCCCAGTTACCCCCAGCACTTCTGCATGGGGAAGAGGGATTTTGTACCTGGTTTTGGAGTCTCGCTGCCCAAGCAGCACGTGGGGCGCCTGCAAAACCCCAAAAGGCAAGCATAGAAATTTGGGGAGGCAGCCCAGAGAGGCTGTCAAACCCTCCCCTGCACCAGCCAAGGCCAGACCCCATAACTGCATCCAGCTCTGGAGTCCTCGGCGCAGGAAAGACATGGACGTGCTGGAGCAGGTCCAGAGGCGGGCCATGAAGATGATCAGAGGGTTAGAGCACCTCTTCTATGAAGACAGGCTGAGAGACCTGGGCTTTTTCAGCCTGGGGAAGATAAGGCTCCAGGAAGACCTTATTGTGGCCTTCTAGTACTTAAAGGGGGCTTATGAGAAAGATGGGGATGGACTTTTTAGCAGGGCTTGTAGCAATAGGACAAGAGTTCATGGTTTTAAACTAAGAGTATAGATTCAGACTAGATGTAAGGATGAAATTTTTTATGCTGAGGGTGGTGAAGCACTGGAATGGGTTGCCCAGAGAGCTGGTAGATGTCCCATCACTGAAAACATTCAAGGTCAGGTTGGATGGGGCTCTGAGCAACCTGATCTGGTTGAAGATCTCCCTGCTCATCGCAGGAGGTTGGACTAGATGACCTCTAAAGGTGCTTTCCAACCCAAACTATTCTATGATTCTATGACTCTAACTGCCTCCCTGCAGTCACCTGAGGGTTCGATCCCTTTGCAGCAGCTCTTGCAGTGCTGGCGCACGCATCCCTGCACCGGCTGCAGCCACCGCCTGCCTGGACCTCGCTCCATGCTCATCGGCCGTGTCCTCCACCGGCATATGCACGGTGTTGGTGAGCTGTCACGTAAGGTGACATCGCTTGAGTAAGAGCACACATGCATTTGGATGGGGGGGGAGGGGTGTGTGTGCGTGTGTGTTCATCACTCGATGTATGTGGTAATTGTCACGTATGACTCACACGTCATTTCTATGACAGTTGATGCCAGTAGAGACGACTACAGGAGCAGTGGCAAGGAACAAACACAGAAGGGGCGTGCTCGCTGAACAAGTACGTTCATGAGCAGCTTAATAAATTTATATATAATAAACACATGCATTTCCTCATTTGCAAAAGATTAATCTGCACCTACCACAGAGCTCTGTTATAGAGGCAGTTTTATGCACATAAATTGTGCTGAAATCCCTGACTAGAAGGCATGGGACAAGATCCAGGGTACAGATCCCCCCATGTGACAGAAAGCTGGCATAACTCTAGCAGGCATGAGAAGAGACCAATTATTTTAATTGTTCTTTGGAGTTCTAAATTCACTTTTGCTGTGGCTGTGGAGTGACAATTCTGAGCTATTAGGTGATATTTCAGCAGAAATGTTGCGGTTTTGGTGCCTGTGATTGAAAGAGTAGGTTTCACCGCTTTATCCCGTCCACATGCAGCCTACAAACTATGTCTAATGAAAGATCTTTGGGTTTGTAATTCCCGTCTTTGCTGTTTCACATAATCCTTTCCCTGTTAAAATGAGGCCGAAAGGCCTCTTGGCAGACGTTGTTCACTCAAGGCGAAATTATGCTTGATATTAAGAGCAAGGACCCTGTGCTATTTTTAAGGTACAGGGTATATTCTGGCCACCCAGCGAGCTCCTTGCAGACCAGAGCCACAGCAAGTCGTTACGGGCTGGACGCAAGGTAGACCACGAGGCTGTGAGACCCAAGTGCCACCAACACCAGGACACTGTCATAGATGCCCAGGAGAGGCCGTGGCCGTAGTTTGGCCGACCCCTGGGTGCAAGGGGTGGGCTGGGGAAGCGCTCGCCACCCTCCTCTCTTCATCTTGTGCGGTCGCAGTGTGGCCGGTGACAAAGACTTCACGTAGTCGAGGAGAATTTGGGTTCGGTCCTCAAAGATGCTGAGGGTTTTCTAGTCCCGCCGGTGTTCGTGAGGCGCATCAGTGGCTCTGCCGTGCGTGCTGCGATCGTTGAATCACCGGAGAGCAGCATCATAATGCGACATGCCCGCAACCTCCAATTGTGTTTATAACCCATTGCAATTTTTAGCATGGCTTGAGTCGGAAAAGTTTATTTCCATGAACTTTCCATCCCTTTAATGTGAAAAAATAGCAAAGATAGGTAACTAGGAAACATGAATAAACATAATTAAACATAAAATGCTTGTAGTGCTATAAGAACTGACCTCAGCCAATTAAAATTATTAATAGAAAAAATACTCTAGTGTCAAAACCCAAGTATATCAGCAGCATTCTCATTTGTGTAATCAGGATTAGTTTATATTTCCTGACAACCGAGTGAGAGGCAGTCCAAGCTGTAGATTCTTGACCTTATTCTCATTCAGAAACAGGTCGAGATACTATGTGAATAAAATGGGGAGTGTCGAGACACATTTGTGGGGCAAGACTGAATCGCCGATTACGTATTGACCAACTATGGACCTTTTAAGAATGTTACCCTTTTTGAGTATTGACTTTTTTATTGCTTCTCTTACAATTGCAACGGGGAGAATTTAAGAGCCCCACAAACTACTTCATCATATTATTAGTTTATCAGTAAATTTGGACCTCGTACATCAATCACTACGATGCATAACCTCCACCGAGACAGAAACCAGATGCGCGTGCTTCTGCTTTCTTCTTTATAGTATCTACAGCATCATTAGTGCCTGTGCTACAGTTTAAATTGAATTCAGCAAAAAGCAATGGTCTTACCCCCCTGCAAGCAATCTGATATTGCTGCAGGGATAAATCAACATTATGTTGATTGACAACTCGTACTCTTTCTTACTCATTCCCTGTTGCCGCATGGAAAAGGGTGATCATTTGTGTACGCAAAAAAGAATTTCAAGTGGCTCGGTATAGGAAAAGGCTGCTCGGTTTCAAGGTAGATGCTGTAAGGCGGGCATGCCGTGGCGACGGCACCGATATGCCGAATTAACCAAACCGAAATCACCGGCAAAGGGCCTGCCCGCCCGTTTCTTCCCCCTGCAGCCTGCGGTGTAGCTTTTCTTCCGCGTGCCACCGAGTTCTGACGCCTGTGCAAGCCAAATGGGGAAAGCATAGCTGCACCCCAGACGGGCTGGGAGATGCCATTTTGCAGACGTGACAAGAGAGGGCTCCTCCGGGGGTCACCTGGGAATCCATGGGAAATGTCAGGATGTCTGACCATCGCATCCTACCTATCCCACAAATTTCGAAGGCGAGGGTATACGTACACCTCCAAGCTTACAGTAGTACGTCTCGCGGACAAAGGAGCGGAGCTCTGACCAGGGCAGATTACTCCATGTGATTACTACCACAAACCAAAACCTTGTGGGCCCGGTCTTTTGGGGCTCATTCATACAAAATTCTCCTTGAATTCAGGGTCTGATTGGAAAATAAGGAGCCCAGCTTGTATGTGCATTAAAAATCCACACAGATCATTATTTACACTACTTTTTCATTTTCCCAGTAATCAAGCACTGGCTGGTAATAATCCCCAGCGGGCTGATTATACCGGCAAGATAGAGCAGCTCTCTGACCACACCTCTTCCCGGGGAAAATCTCTATACCGGGGCAAAAGGCAGCGTGTTTCTGGCAGAGCAAAACGGGAATCTCAGCGCGTGGTTGCCTGGAATTGATGGTTCTCACATTCTTAGTGGAGCTGAGCTGGAAGCGGGTACCACAAAGCGAGGACTTGTCAGGCGGCCCATAACAACGTTCCTTTCCAAAATTAAAAAACTTGAGACTTCTTTCAGAATATGTGCCTTCTCCTTCGATCCTGAGAACGAGTCAGCAGACACTTTGGTGTCTCTAAAGCATGGTACTCGCTGCTGCTCATCTGCATGTCTAGTGCACCAGGAAAGAGTCCTTCCTCCAGGAATAACGTGTGTGTAATGTATTACATTACAGCTAATTAAAGTAGCCTCTGCTGCTGCTGTTAAACTTGACTCATAGATCATCCAAATATTTGCAGGCATTGCCTTATGAACGCAGAATATTAAAACTGTGCTGTCTTATCACTATGCAAAAAGGCTGATGCAAAACACGCTGCCTGGGTGAAATCAGGCGCCCACACTAATCCCTTTGTACCTGGAGAGCTGAATGGGATCGCGGAGGGAAGTTCAAAATGGTAAAATAAGATGCACACGGTAACTCCACGAGTTCCACTTGTGACCCCCCCATGTTTGAAATTGCCCTCAAACATCCACCTCACCGTGAGATATAAGGTTATCCCAGTGTATTAGAGTGGGGAAAGAAATGGTCGATGTATTCCTAATGGCAGAATTTGAATATTACAGAAATAGCCGAGCAGGATTTGGCCTGAAGAGCTACCTTTATTAGCGACTGTGTATCAGACATCGAGGGCTGGGCGTGATTCCTCAGGCCCAGGCTGTTAGCGAGGACTTTGAAAAACCATCTCCTTTCTTGTAAATTGAGTAGACGGGGACTGGAAATCGCTGGGACAAAAGAGGTGGAACTGTCTTCACAGCTCAGTGACACTTTTAGTTCAAACGTGCAAAACCAAACCCCTAAGTGCAAGGAGGATGGTAATGTGGTACTGGAACATGATTTTTAAAGAAGTTCTTAAAGCTGCAAAGGATATTAACCACCAGGATTGTTTCCCTTAATATATATTAAAAGCTTTTTTATATGAAAGGCCTTAGGCGTACTCAAATTTCAAACGCCTGGGATATTTTATTACTGTGCTGATCTAATAAATGCAGGTGTTTCATAGCGAAAGCACACAGGCCATCAGACTGTCTGAAGGCAGCAATAAGTTGCACACGTTGCTCCTCGTATAAATAAACGGCCGCAAGCGCGCCGAAGCGGCCGGGCCCTGGGCGTTAATTGCAATTAGATGGCAGCCAGGCTTTGAGGTGTAGAAAGACCCTCGTTTTAACTGATTCATAAAAGAGGTGGGAGATCGTCGCCCGAAGATGGACCGCCTGCAATTTTATCGGTGAGGGGGCAGGGGAGGGCCGAGGTGAGGCCAGGAGGGACGGTGCCAGGCTGGTGGCGAGGTGGGTACCGCTCCCACGGTGGCTCTCGCCGTGGGACATGGCATGAGGTGCCGCGCGCTGCCGCTCGCCGCGGCCAGCCCCGGCCGGGGAGCGTGCCATCTCTCTGTCTTTACCAAGATCGAATGGAGCTACTCAATCAGGGGATGCCATTATTGCCGCCACCATGCAATTTCCACTATCAATAATTTACCGTATTTGCTGCACAGGCAGAAGGGGGAAACGGCCGGGCAGATTTTTGACGGGAGGAACAGGCGGAGGAGCCCACCGGGCGGGCAGAGCCGAGCGGGGCGTTCCGCCGGCCACCCCGCGGGCACCGCCGTGGCTGCCGGCTTCGCCTGGGGGGAGCTGGAGCCACGAGCGGCTCCGGGGGCCGGTGTCGGTGCCGGTGCCGGTGCCCGGCCGGGCAGAGCCGCCGGCGGGGCCGCCTGGATTGAGCACCCGCGCCCGCTGCGCGCCTCCAGAAAGTCACCGGTGTAACGTTACCTGGGGCGCTCATTAATAAGCAATGCCTGTTATTATCTTGATTGCATTCTTAATAGGCAAACTACGGAGAGGTCAGCGCGGGAGCGATATTTAAATGGATCGGGCTTGCTTAATACCCGGCGGAGTAAACCAATATCCCGCGGCGGGAGGACCGACACCCCCCCCCTCCATCCTCCCCCTCCGCTCCCCGCCCGGCCCGGCCCCTCCGCGCCCTG
>VZSF01006330.1:20729-105093 GCA_013398295.1 Chionis minor
AGGAGGAGGAGGAGGAGGAGGAGGGAGAGGTTGGGTCCTCCCGCCGGGTTTGTTTTCATATCCCTGTGGAAAACACTGACCCTCCAGCCGGGAAGGAACTGGCCTTAGACGGTAAATTTGGTTGGCAAAGGTTTAATTGATACTTTGGAAGCCTTGCGGTAGCCCACTGACTTTTTTTTTTCCTTTCCCTTTTATAGCATTAATAGCACAAGGTGTTACAGCCGTGGGCCACGCTTGCTTTGCTTGCTTGTTTTTAAGAGGTGCTGTTGGTCTCCTGGTTTGCCCGTTACGGTTATAATACATACTTTTCCTTTCAGTTTATTGTAGTTTGCTGTTCTGAGGTTATGACTATTGCGAGATCAATAGTCATTACTTATTTATATTTCTAGTAACACAGTTCTAATGAATGCAAAGAATCTATCCTGGCGATACTTATTTTTTTTTTCCTTCCCCCCCTCAGCAAGTATTTCTGTAATCTTTAATTCATGGTGTGATAAGTACATAAAATGAATTTCCTTGGTCATCTTTAGATAGGCGCAAAGGGCCGGGCAATGAGCCGCCTGCTCGCAGGCAGGAGCAGCTTTGGCGTCACTAATTTGGAGCGGCGGTTGGGCAGCAGAAGCCGGGGGTTCCTTCTGCTCGCGCGTGGTCGGCCGTCTCGAGCGAGAAGGTCGTCGTGTCGTCCCGCTCGTTTGTGTCACGTAGCGCCTTGGTGCAGATCCATGGCCCCGCCGGCGGAGCGGGAGTGCTGCCCGCGAGCACTTGGGGTGAAAACTCGACTCCGGTGATGGCCCAGAGTTAGTGTAGGTATGGAAGAACGTCAGCAGAGGGGATGCTCTTGGCTCTCTCCGGGCTGTGAATCCCAGGGTTCGGCAGGCGAGAGGAGGTGGCAGCTGTCAGGGGGATGCTGTGGCTCCCTGCCTGCGGAGCGGCCGGGCACTGGCTGTGTAAACAAACCCGGGGCGAGGGAAAGGGAGAAGGTGAGCTGCGACGTTCTCCTACCTGCTCCAGGAGCAGTGCCATCCCTCACCTGAGTCTCAGGGGAAAGCGACGGCTCCATTTCAGCTCTAAAATACCTTGAAGGAACTGGTAGACCTTTCAGCTGTTTACTAGATACAGGAGCCTTTCTACAGGGCTCTGTAATTTGCGACAATTTTCTGCTGTGCTACTGTCACTTAATGTTCAGCTTCGCTGAACCTCAGCTGGGAAAACCCATTTGTAAGTAGCATGCCTTCTGTTCACGTCACCAGGGCTCTCTGCTTTCCGGAGCTGCAGGGTAGAGCCTGTCGTTATATGGCTGTGAAATCAGGGTAAAGCGGGTCAGAAGGATCAAGAACACTTTATCTGAATAATCCAGATACGACACCACAGGAAAAGGGGAAAGGACTTTTTTTATCTTGGAGGGAGTAAGGCTGAACTGAAAAAAGTTTAATTTCAAGCGGCGTGCTTTTAAACACGGAGGCATTATGTTGTAGTGTAGTGACACGGGAGTACTACAATATGCTGGAATACTACGAAACGTAGTGCACAGATGCGAAGGATTTCAACAACTCATTAAAATGTGAAAGAATATAGTGGAAACTAAGGATCTGTGCTTTTCCTTATAAAGCTTTGCATACAGCGACAGTGCTGACCTGAAAGTAGGTGCAGTTGAAAGTCCTTGCAGTACCTGTAGCACTTTCTGCAACTGTTACGGGGAGGAAACCACAAGAAGCTGCATGTCGAGAGCTCAGTTCTCTGCTGAGGTGCAGGTATAAAAGCAGGTCGCAAGGAACTTGTGAGTAGGAGACCCTCTCATCCCTTCCACGGGTAAGCCTGCATGAAGATGAGAAGCAATTCACTCTGAATTGCGTATAAGTGTGGTCCTGTTTTTTTTTTAAAGTAGTATTTCCCTTATCTGCCTTCCTGGCTTGTATAAAAGGCTGAAATGTTGTTCTAAGAATGTGCCCGGTGCCTACAGGAGCAGTCTCATGTTAGGCATTGTGTGAATTGGTGGAGGCTCCACTAGAAGAGGATATATGCTTTTAATAGGTTAATTACTGACTTGTCTTGACCTGTTTTCAAGCATGTTGTGAGCAATTGGTTCCTCCTAAATAGCTAAAATGCTGCTTAATTAGGAAACTCTCAATCATTTCTTAGAACAGTTCATACGCTGGCATTCTTGGTAATGCGTAGCCGTGAACACCCTTTAAAAGGAAGCTTTTAAAAGCACTGGAGCTAGGTTATTTTTGCGTATTGCCAAAATGAAGTGGTAACTCCTCTTTGTCACCACGAAGACCTACTGTCCCTGGTTCCAGCTAGGAAGGTGTTGTGTGCAACAACTCTTTTGTTCCCTTAGGAAGCAGTACAGGTGTGTACTGAGCAAGCTGCGTGCAGCACAAGCTGGGATGGGGCTGTCCCCGCTGTCTGTCAGCTCACAAACCCTACTATTTCCCTGCCTTATCCATACCTATTACTCAGTCTGATCTTTGACTGTAGGTTGTTAGGGGCAGAGATCGTCTCTCCCGTCTTCTATTCCTGGTACCTAACAAGGACTTGGGTACTCTTGTAATGCAAACAAGAACAGGTTTTGCTACACAGCAACTCTGCTATGGTGCCTTAAACTTGCACGTTGTCAACATAAATCCTTATCCTGCTTGACTTGGAAACGCTGGAATAAACAATAGCAGAAGAATAAAATGCTTTAATTTTGGAGCTACACGCTGGAGTTACTAGGGTAACCATCATACTATGGCCCATGTCCTCTGATACAATCTTATGATGGCCATTTTGCTTACAGTTCTAGGCTCTGAGCAGTCCAGTGAGGAACACTGTTCGCAGAGGTTGTCCACGCACAACAGGACTGACAGTCCCATGCATAAAGTGTAGGTGATCTTTAAGGTCAGGCTTACATTTTTCTCCTTTTCAACATTCAGGACCTAATTACCAGGCAACTGTAGACTGATGGAGTTCAACAGTTACACCCAGCACTAAGAATCAACATGGCGCAGTATGAAATACTGAGGATGCGATGGACTTGTCTGAATAGGCAACAGTCTTCCCAAAAAAAGCCAACCTCATCGCAGGCACAATTTCTACCCTTTATAAATTGTGAACAGAGGGTTGGCTGGGATGATGCTGGTTCGCCGTGATTGTAATCTTTTAGTAACACTGGTACTAGTGATAGCGGAACGTCCCATTACAGCATAATTTAGGCGTCACAAATGGCTACAGCTGTCTGAAGATGAGTACCATGGACAACCGGAGGAAGCGAAAGGGAACTTCACTTAGTGAATTTTCATGCCCTGGTGACAGCTGCCATAAGGCTGTAGCAGTTGTATACTTTCCTCGGTAAGAATATCGTATCTTTCAGAGAAGTCATTTTTTGAAACCAGTTAATTAGGACAGTTATTTCTGGCCGTGGCATTTGTACAGAACAGAAGGCATGATTGTTCTTATGTTTGTTTCTCTGAGTCCTTTGATCGACTAGAAGCTCTCGATGCTTTATGCTATAAATTACCTCAATACTTTGGCAGTTCATTTCTTTTCTTGTGTACTTGGTTAGGAAAATGCAGAAATCCTTGTGACTCAGCTTCAGACTACTATAAATTATGAAGAAATGGGGGAGGGGGTCACATTTCAAATTAGGAAAGGCAGTTCTAGGAGGATGGGAGGAATACTGGTTGCTAAATTGGAGATAAGCATCTCTTGGTATCTCAAAATCTGAGCAGCTACCGCCACCTAGAGATGCACGAACCAAACATGTTGCTATGGCTGGCTCTTGCAGGTGAGGCTGGGCGATTAAAATGAGTGAGGCTGCTAATCCCAATCCTTCTATTCTGCAGCAGTAAATTTAGTGTGTGCATGTGGGCTTTATTTAACCCTGTAACTGAGGCGGTACCTCTAAATTCTGTTCCAGCGGTGCAGGGAACTAATCTTTATACAGTTTTCCTTGCGTGGCTCAAATGTGGAAACAAGAAGGATCACTTTCAGTAAATCATTTGCTGGCTGAACTTTAGGCTACACCTAAAAAAGTATTTGCAAGTCAAATTTATACTGGTTTGTTACAGCTGTTGGTGAGACTTGATAGTGTGTCCAAAGCTTGCACCAAAAAAGTGCAATGTAGTCCCTTAATGATTCGAGTTGGGCTGGGGGGGTGCGCCCCCACCCCAGTATTGAAGTCTGCTTGGTAGGGGGTGTCCTTTAGTAGATATTTAGTGGCATAGGAAAAAAAAAAATCTTATTTTCTTAATTTATTGACTCAGTAGCCTTTAGCTTGGTTTTACCAGATACAGGGTTTTCCCAATTTCAAAATTAAGTATTAAACGGGGTATGTGGTATTGTGCTACCTCAAATCTAACAACTTTTTATATCTGCTCCTTGGTTCTTAGGACATAGTTTCCTGTTTCGTCCTGAGCTCACAGCTTCTGATTTTTTTTTTTTTTCAGTGTTTTGTACATCAACCTTTGGCCCTAGCAGGTTGTTCCTCTGCATTTGGGAGAGAAGAATAAGCACCGTTACCTGTTTAATTTGTGAGGAACCACTTATAAAGAGAAACACTGTGCCTTTTTTACCCACTGAACTTACAATCTCATGTGCAATTATTTCTGTTTGACTCTTACAGGCACAGTACATTTCAAGGGCTTTTATAAGAACTACTAGCTTATAGCTATCAAATGCCCAGTGGAATAAGAAACCCAACACAACTAAACCTCAGTGGGAGTTGAGAACTTCCATCTCGCAGAACCTTGAAAATGCAAGCCACTAGTTGATGGCATGTACTGCATAACTTTCCAGGTTACGGTTTCAATAATTTCTTTAAATTCTGAAATCTGTCAGTGCAAAGTATATTGGGATAAGTGCTTAATGTATAGCTTCTGAGGGACCAGAGTTTCCTGGGGGGGAAACTGAGGAGCTGAGTTTGCTCTTCAAGTCAGGAGGCAACTGCAGACTGGTTATACCATGAGGTGTATGAGAGAGATGTTGTACCAAACTAGTGTTTGAAAAACTACCCTTGGCTCATTTGGAGTTCCGCATCCAACCTCAGCCTTTCCAGTATGTGTACTGGGTTACAGGTGGGCTTGTGGTCCCTTGCACGCATGTAGCATAGCAGGAGGAGTCTGGAAAAAGACCAAACTAGGCAAAGTCTTGAGCAAAATCCTGTTATATGCTCTTTATTAACTCAGCATGCAAAAGACTTGGAGCATGTGCTGCATTTAAGGCTGTAACAGTAAGAACAGGACTAAGTCCTTTTGTGGTTTGTTTTTTTTTTCTGCTCTCCCCCCAGAATCCTGTAGTACACGTTTTATAAAAGAGTTAATCTTGTGCCAGTTCTAGTGCATGTTGTGCCTTATCTAATGTGATCAAAACACTGCTTTCTTTAAACATAACAGCTCCTGGAGAAATGCAGTTTTTTCTAGATCAAGGAATTAAAGGTTATGATCTCTGGATTCCTTAGTCCGTTATGCCATTTACTTTCTAAGGTTGGTGCAACATTTCGTATCCATATGGTTTAGTTTACCCTTCTTTACACTGGCTAGGGCGCTCTCGGTGAGCATTTGGTACTTGATATACTGAGATGAAAAGAAATGAAATCTAAACTTTATTCAAGGTCTGGATTAGTGAGTAAACCAACCTCCCCTTTAGTCATAGTTGTCACCGTACGGCAGAAGTGTATGGACACTGTGGGGATGAGCGACAGGACTTGTTTTGTGGTATTTCTAGATAATTGTGCCTGCTGGCTGCCTGCATTAAGACTTGGATCTTCACTTGCTATTTACATTCCTTTTGAGTTGATAATCCAGTTTGACTGAGCTGTAAATGCCAAGAGAGAAATGCTATTTGATAGAATTTGTACTGAAAGCCAGTGTGAGTCCAAGGGGGAAGCAAAGCCACTAACAAGTTCAAGCTGGCAAGGGTAACTTAACCAGAACCGGTGCCAGGAAACTGTGGTGAAGTATGAATTTGCTGCTGAATGTCATGACTGCCCTTTATCTTTATAATGGGTTGTACCAAAACTAGAAATAAACACATCTGAAGTTCTCCATTTTTGCTTTTCGAGATATAAACATTACAGTTTATGTCAATGTCATGGTTATTATTTTTTTTTTGGCAGCTAATGTCCTGCAGACTGGTAAAGAAGGGTTGTTTTTATTTTATGGGAGGCACAGAAGGATGTTTCATGTGTCATTACAGCAGCAGAGTACTACTGGTATGGTGTTGGCAAGTTGCTGCCAATGAAGTGGTGCAAAGAGAGGATAACCAAGTGCTTCTTTGCATCTTCTTGCAGAAATACAAATTTTGTGTCATGACTAGCAAAAGAATCTCTGTAAATGGATTTTCCTCTTAAAAGCTAATGATTGGCATCTGAATTTGAAATAAAGAACAAACCTGCCTGCCTTGAAAGACTCATTTTAAGTCTTTTTTTCTCTCCCTGTTTTGCACTAGTGATTCATATATTTTGCACTGCCCCCAGTGCAAAACTTTTCTGCCATTGTAAGGGCAAAAGTAGCAGGAATGCTAACAATAAACAAGGATTTGCAAAAGGATGAGTGAGTCAATTTGTCATGCCTCCATTAAAAAAAACCAAAAAAACAAAAAAAAACCCAGAACCAACCAAACAGCTCAGCAGAAATAAGATCTAAGAAACTACTCAGAAGTCTAAGAGAAGAAGTCTACCTCCCAGTTTGACAAACCTAGATGAAACATCTTGAATTCCATAATCCTCAGGCATGAAGTCGTATCACCTGGTTCTTTAGCAGTTTTGTTCAACGCAGATACTGTGTATTTTTTAACTTGCTCCAATTCCTGTAACTGTTACAAAAAATTATAGTCTTATGCTTGGAAATACCAGAAATCATTTCCCCTGCCTCTAGCTAATGGAATGACAGCTATGCAATGAGAGCTAGAAAACACAATAAATAACTTCCACGTCTACTCTAAATTAAACACTTTGGAGCAAGTCTTCAGTTGCAAAGCACCACCAGACCTGTTAGTACTCAAGTTGTACTCACTAGAAAATGACTGCGGGGGAACTGCTGGTAGTCTACATATCTTGTAATTAGTCATGTTCAGGCATACTTCAAAACGTGATCCGTGGTTTTGCTGAGGATGGTGCTGAGCTGTTCGTATTTTTAACAAAAAGATGCATCTGTGGACATGCATCGGGAGGCTGGGGGGGAAGAGATGATCAGAATTCAGTCATCTTTTTTTCCTTTCATTGTTTTGATGGGGCTGGAGCTTCTCCACTGCCTTCATCCCCTCTAAGGCCTGAGCATCCATGTTACGAGTAGACATAGCCTTGTTCTGCTCCATTTTATACAAATTAAGGCTGAACTTTGGTCCCTGGCAAGTTGCCTGGTTTGTGTTTATAGGGCTGGTAAATACCTACTTGTGCAGTAGTAGTAGTTCTCCATGGGAATGGGTCTTTCCTGAATTTCATAGCAAATTTGCTGTGGGTAGAAGCAGCCTCTGGATGAGATGGGAAGTTGTGTTGTATTTCGAATCAAACCTCTTAGAGGTTTTAATGGTGGAGAATGTTTCTATTTTAACACTAGTTTTGCTTTTCTTGTTGTTTTCTCTTATATAGTGGTTTAGCCCACAAATTAGAAGCATGAGGCTAAAAGCTGAAGAATGAAGAAAGAAACAAAAAAGCCATATGGCAATAGCAGGAGGTCCTGCCACCCCACCTTAGGCTCGTGACAACATGCCCTACATTTAACCTACAGTCAGGATCTAATTAACGACACAGATGGAAGTGAGCTAGCATATGTATTCAAAATAATACCCCTAAGGTTTTAATCAGCTGCCCTGCCTCTTTCTGGGTTAGACATCTAAGTTCCCGTAGGGAGATTTGCAAAATATGTGAATGATAGACATGGTTAAGGCAGCTTTGTGTAGTGGCTGAAGCGACTGGGAGAAGGGGCTCCCTCTCTTCTCTGGCTCAGCAGTGACTTGCTGGGCAAGCTGGGGTAAGTTGTGGAAACGTCTTTATGGGCTTTGGCCTCCCTAGGAGTCAAATAGGATTTCTGATGCAGTTCCTCCTCACGTTAAGGATGTTGAGATTCAATGTTTTGCAAAGCACTTTGGAAGCTTTGATAGTGTATTCTCTGAGAAATGTGGTACAAGTGGAAAGTCACAGCAGTGTAAGTACCAGGCCTCCGCTTTCACAACTTCTAAGTGATTTTTTTTTCTTCCTCTCTAGAACTACTAATTATCTCTGATAAGACAGCTCTGCTTTTGATTTTGAATAGGATGGTGGCTTCTGGATCATCTATCGCGTTGTGCAGAGATGTAGGAGAGGGAGAACACTTAGCTGTTTTCAACAGACTAATTGGGTAATTTAATGTTTCTCTCTTTAACTTTCTCTTTCCTCTCCCCACCCCCAGCTATTGGAAGAGAAAGAGGCTCTCCTTTGCTGCAGGGCAATAGGATCTGCTTCTGTGAAGGGACGGGTATTGAAGTTTTTCTAGAGAGGTGTTTATTTAATGACTGCAATCCCATATACAAACCTACCCTTGGGAGCTTAAGGGCTCTCCCGGTGAGAGCAGCACGCTGGCAGCAAAGCCGCTTTCTTCAGTGGGGGTGTGCGCATGAAACAAGACACGCAAGTGCAGAGCAAAGTTAGGTGGTGTTGGGCTGGATTTTGCATACTTCTGTTTATAGGCATGTCTGGGCTATTTATGTGCTTACATCGGTGGGGGAAGGGAGGAGCTGGTCTGCACACCTAGAAAGCTTTTTTTTCCCTTCCTTTTTAAAGTGTAATTACTACCAAATATCTCTCAAGAGTCCTGAGCGTGACGAAGCTTTTCTGCTGAAACCTGTCACACGTTGTTCTGATACACCTATTAGCTATAGTTTAGGTGTTGTCCCCGACTGATTTTATGACCGCGTAAATACTGGGCCACCTTCACAGCTGGTATAAATCTATGAGCAGAGCACTATGGGTTTACACCAGGCAGTGACTGTGTCCAACAGAATTGGGTCCACTGGAACGTACTGCTTCAATGAACCTCAGTAGTTTTTGTGGAAATAATTTCCCATGGTGCCACAATCTATACTTACATCTGGTGGCAAATATGAAAAGTCACAAACCAGGTAAACTACATTTTTAATTGGGGAGGGGAAGGACGGGACCCAATGTCCATGTAATTCACAGGAATCATGGTGTAATACTCCTCTGTGAAAGAAATCGCAGCATTATACAACTAGGAGAAGGCAGGAGCCTGATAAATTAATTTTTCCTGCAAGGCTGCAGGTTTTTCTTTTGCTTTATGTTCCATTAAACATTCGTACCTTGAGCGGTACAACTAATGAAGCTTGTTTTCAGACACTTGCTTCTTTGCCAGATGTAACTCCTCACCCCTTCGAGTAATTCCAAACCCTCTTCATCTCAGCAGCTTGTGAAGTGAAAGCAACAATAAACAGTGTTGCAAGTGTGTAAGCCCAAACACTGGTGTTTGCCTGACTAAGGATGGAGGGAGGGGAGCTTGTTTGGGTGGGTCTCGGCTGCTTTCATGCCAGTTACAACACATGACCATGGCAATAATGTTGTCTGTGAAACCTGCATCCCTCAATTGAAGCTGGTCGAAGTTGGCGCCCAGATTTTTAAGACAGGTTAGCGATAGAGAACCAGGCACAGTGATTGCAAAATCTTTGTTTCAACACGAAACCACTTAGAAGGTGGCAGGAAAAAAAAAAAAGCTAAAACTTATAATGCTTTAAAATTTGTGATGCCCTGCATTGTCATAGTAAAATATCAGTGGTGAAAGAGCACTTCTGGCCAAAATATTTTCAACGCAGTTCTGTTAACGTATTAACATAACTTTCCAACGTTGTTATCTCCAAAGATAAAGCCATTGTCACAGCGGGACACACGCAGGGCTGGCTGCCCAGTGAGATGGGTTAGATTCCTAATGAGTAAATCCTCGTTAAATACCAATTCCTCATTATTCCATTAATGTAGGTAGCTTTGCAAATTTACAAACTTCTGCTCTTGGCCTGGTTATTCCCATGCAACTTTGGACTTGAATACTCCCAGAAGCTGCTCCGGTACCTCAGCGTGAGCTTTTTATCCCTTGCCCCGTCTACGGAGAGGATTTCCATGGAGATGCCGTGCTAACAACTGGACTGAGCATGTGTTGAGAGAAATCTGCGCGCGAGGGCGGGCAGCCAAAAGATGACTGATAACACCACTGGCAAATGCAGGCATATTGTTAATACCTGTCAGGGCTCTGACAACAGGCATTTCCAGTTTCTGGTTCACGCACACCACAACGTCCTGATCTGCTTCGTTTCAAGGACTGACTATGGCTAAAAGCGCGGTATTCTCTTGCAGCAATGCCACACGCAGTCAGGGTCTCAGCAAAGGTAAGAGCCTTGCAGCAAATGGGTCTAGCCCTTGCTCTCCTCCCTTACCCTGGGGAAAGCACTGCCCGCCCAAACCATGGGGAACTGCTCCATCTAATGCTTGTGCTTTTTAACCATTGATTTTCCTTGGCTAAGCTTCACTTGTGTTCCTGTTGAGTGCATAATGTTCTATAGGTCCTAGGAAGCTTGCCACTTGCAGCAGAGCCGATGGGTGCGTGGGATGTTTTACATGCTGTTCAATAGTTTATAGGCACTCGTAAGATCCAAGCTCAATGGTACAGCAGCTTCTGGGTTGTTCCAGGGCTGCTGGACACATGTCACAGTACAAGGGATCCAACTCACGCTAGTTTGCACGCAACGTGCTCCATTCTGTTCCTGCTCTCGGGTGCCAATTATCCTTGACTTCAGTGGGAGCTTCATGTGTGTACTTGGCAGAGTAGCTTAGTCCTGTGACGATTCAGCACAGTGTTTCATACCACAAAGCCGTAGTGAAATGGAAGACAAAGCACAGATGCTGCTCAAAGGTCTGAGGTTCTACCTGAACATTCTTCTGCGCGCGGGTTGAATTAGCATTACATAAAGCTCTAGTGGAATTGAATAAACTATTTCAGAGAACTGTAATTATCTGCTTCCATGGAGGAACCAGATAGTATCCTGGCACGGAGTAGTTATTTCATGGAATGGTTTTGTGGGCTTTTTTTCTTGTTTTGTAGGGAGTTACAGGTAGCCTATTCTATAGCTGAACTTCCCTGTCACAGAGATTGCATAATGTGACTTCTGAATGAACACAGTAATGGCATGAATGTAGCTCGACAAATGCTTTAAAACAGATTAATGCAGTTTTCTAAGCCTGAAGTCAATTTTGAGATTGGAATATTGCTAATGCTCGGGTTTGGGGCTTCGAATTTATGTCCCTGCTGTACAGGATTTCTGGCATGCCAATAGGAGTACAGCAAGTTACCCTACCCATGATACTCCTGAGAAGCAAAAATAAACCTGCTGGTAGTGCTTTGCTTTAAGGGGGACTTCCACGGCATACCTTGGCATTTCAACATGAAATTTTGGCAAAAAAATGTTTTGGTAAAGCATATTGTGTTTGATATATATATAGCGACATGCACACAAGTACTCTTTTGGAGTTGAGTTTCTTCGTTTACAGTGGGGGTCACAAAGCCCCGTGCAGTTTGAGTGCCCTGTGTACAAACAGCTGGAAAGGCGGCATGTGTGTCACTGGCTCAACCATCAGTTCCCCTTGTAAAAGTATAAAAATAGTGCACATCCGTTCTCTTCCATGGGTGTTTTCTCTCTGAAAGCTCTGATGCCATCTGTGAGTCTGGCCTGCTATTCCTTCGCTTGCACATACTGCCAAAACTCATCCTGCCTGTTTCCTGGTATGGATAGAATGGGTCTCAGATCCGTCCCACAGAAATCCTATTGGGAACTTCTCGTAGTCCTGCCCTTGGCCAATTTAAGTAGAAGCATGCTTGTAATGAGGAGACTGTCTGGTCTGTGCCCATTACAGCAGCTGAATTCTCTTTTTCAGAGCTTTGAAGCAAGCGTGCCCTTTGCACAGCTGTTTGAGTGTCCAGAAAGGTATGATGAAAGTTTGCAGGAAACTCTCAGATGTAACTCTGTGAAATATCAGGGGTGTAAAGTCATGGCATTATTATTTTGCCCTTATTTTCTTTGAGTTCTTTCCCACTTCTGGTTGACAGGAGAAGTTATGATTTTTCTGTGCATTGCGGGGAGAGTCCAACAAAACCTTGGAACCCCGCAAAAACTCCTTCTAGCGCTTTAAACAGATGCATACTTCTCCAGAGCCCATGTAGGCATTGCTGGAGTTTCTTTGCTGTCACAAGCTGTATCATAGGCAATATTTAGTCACATAAGATTAAAGAAAATTTCTTATGTTAGAAGTTGTAGTTAACAAACTTCTTGTAAATTTGCTTGCTATTTATTTTAGTCTTCAACATGGTTCTTCGTCTTTGCCATCTCTGGTGTTATGGCTAAGTAGATTTTATTACCTCAGGGAAAACCAACATGAGAGAATAAAAATAAAATGTTTTTTCTTCTTCCTGACATGAAGAACCAACTTACAAGAATACAAATTGGGTGTGGGTGTGCATGTGTATGTATTGGGGGGGGGGGAGAGGGCGCTTTATTTTCAGTAATAAAAAGTAATTATATAGTTTGCATAAATAGCCGCAAGGATAACCAGAGTGCGTCAGACATCCAGTTATGCATGTGTTAAAGGTTAATACTATTTGTTCTCGGTACATTTAGTCTTTGCAAATCATGTGCTGACATGCATCCCCTTTTGGTATCTGTTCACACACTCTGATAACGATGCGTGGAGCAGGAACTCATGCCTGTGCCATTCAGTAGTATTTAGTAAATTGAACTTTTGTATAAAGGTCTTAGAAAATGGCAAGGCAGAAAATGAATGTCGTCTTGCTGCTAATTTTATCTTCCACCGCACACTCCTTTCTGGAGATTAAAGTGTTATGAATCTATTCACTACCGAAAGTTATTTCAACTTTCATAGCACATATCAGGATGCAGAAAAGCAAGTACGTGCTCACAGCTGTTCCTCAGGTCTCTCTGCTGGAAATACAACCTGTTAAGCTGCTCGATTTCTGCTTAAAATAATGAAATAAAACAATTAATCGGTGAATCTTCATTAAATACAAATGCTGAAATAAATAGTACATCTAGGTAATTGACTGCATATGTAAACTAGCTGTAGATAATTGACATGACCTTCATTTAACGAGCCTCCTTCCCATTAGTGGAGACGACTGCCACAATTATGTGTCCTTATTCTAGCTGTAATTGTATGGACTTTATTGAAGTACAAACTAGGTCAGGTCTTCCTGAGATCTGGTCCGTGGTGGGTGACCTCTTTTCATTGCTTCAGCTTTGCTATGCTGCATGAGAGAAGGAATGATGTTCTTGCAGCCATGAGAATGGATGTCGTTCAGGAAACCAGTCTTGGATGTTCTTTCTGACAGACACTTCTTGGGTGACCTGAGGGAGTAGCTTCAGGTTAGGTGTCAAGGAGGCTAGCATGCATCTATTTTAAATAGATTGTGTCAATTTTATACAAATTAGTAGGGGTATACAACAGTCTATGGGACAGTAATTGAATTACCATTCCCTCTCCTAGAGAAGTCTTTGATCTAGCCTGTGCCTAGTGGCATAGCTGAACAGGAGGAGTGCAAAAGCTGCAGCTTTTGGTTGGCGTTCCTGGAAAGTGGGAAGTAGAGACCTGAACCTCCTACAGCTGAGAAGGGATGGGATGGTTGTGTGATAGGACTACAGACTGAGGCTGTATTATCAGTGATTTTTATTTTGTATTTTTCTAGCCCCATGTCTGTCTAAAAGTGGCCACGGCGACTCTGTTTTGCCTGGCATTCAGTTGTATTGATGCCCTCAGAACATGCGGTGTCAATCGCATTGCTCCACTGCAGAGAAACTTGGCACTGATCTGCCTCCACAGGAAATAGTTGCTCAGTGGTGGATGAGCGCAGCATGGAAAGGGGCAGTACCTTGCTGAGTAGTAGGATGCTGGAAAACCAGGAAAATACAGGTGTCTCCCACATTCCCACCCCGGTTCCACTTCCGTGCAGGGTAACACGGTGACTTCCTTGTAATCAGAAGGGTGTATGTAGTGTTTGAGGTTTACAAGGCACTTATTGTAACAGGACAGGCAGTTGCTTTAATCTTTGCAGCATAATGAGGGTTTGATACTGGAGGAGCAGAGGAAAAGAACTGGAAGCTGCCATCCAAAGTGTTTCCAGTGACCTTTTTGGTGCCGCATTGGGATATTAATCCTGCCTCACTGAGTAAGAGGTGAACCGTGCATTCATGAGTCAGTCCAAAAGCAGCTGAAAGGCTGTGTGTTTCTACCCGTGGAGTGAGATTTAAATCTTATTCTGCTATAGCATATTAAACTAGCAGATTCTGAGCAGCTGCTACTAGAAATTGCTATGGCCTTTAAAATGAAGATATTTCCTAGGTGTTAAAATATTACTTCCTTATATTAAATCACTTGATATCATTTTGCTGCCGAAGTCAAGGGCTGTGTATATTGCTCAAGTCACTGTCAAGCTCCAGAGAAGAATCTTTTCACATCCTGCTTGCACAGTTCAGCTTAGTCTGGGACTCACTCACAAAAAAGATGTTTGATCTGTGTTTGCTTGCTAGTGATATTCCATGTGTCTGTGCTGCTAAAGCTTACTTTGACATGTTCTTCTACTGTTACAAATGTGAGGAAGAGGGGTGGCTTTTAGGGGGATGCATTTTCTTGTGTACTATCAGTATGTTACGAGGATAATGTCTGTCTTAAGGTTGTTGGTTTTCAGAGCCTCGTTGTAGGCTTTTTCTTGCTACCCCAGAAAAATAGCAGCAGTGGTATGCCATCGGTTGGGATGTAAATTGATCAAGTTTGACAGCAGTTTCCTTCCTAAATGGAAGGCAATATTGATTAAGGAAGGATTAATTTAACGTGAGATATAAAGTACTGTTAGATTTGGTGACCAACCAGCCATTGGCAGAGGATGCTGAGGGCTTACTGAAGTCAATTGAGGAGGTGTCTCTGCACCTCTCTGCCCTCCATCATTTTCCCTGTGAGCAAAATCTGCATGCAAACAAAGTTGCACAGCCACTGTTCATTTCCCACCCCTCCAAGGTCATTGCTACCATACGACAATCGTGAAGGATGTGGCCTTGTCCAGGAACCCTTCTATCCCTTGTTCACCTGCCTAACTCGAAAAGCAAATGTTCAGCCTCCAACTGGTGCGCTTGGCTGATGGGTGCAGGTTTCTCCTCCTCTCTTTTGTACTGGTCTTGGTGCTTCTTGTGATGTGTCCTCTCTCTTTTTGCACTGGAAGGCCCTTTGGGGTACTACGTGCTCAGACAGAGTCTGCCCTCCAGAGTCAAGATATTGGCTGGGACCTTTGGGCACTATTCTAATAAAAATAACAGGAACTTGAGTAGGAGCCAGAAGATCTGCGTTCTGTTCGCTGCTCTGGTGGTCACAAAGTGTGATGTGGGTGTTCGGGGTTTTTTTTTTTCCTTTTAAGTTTTATATAAAACAATTCTCAGAAGAGGGAGTGTATGAATATTATCATTTTTTTGCCTGTTCTACTGGCTCTGCATTTGTATGCTAGCTGAACCACCCCTTCTCCCTCTTGTCTTGTCTCTCCTTGTTTGATAAAGGAAGACTGATAACCTTCTTCCTCGTGTTGTAAATCATCTCTGTAGCGTCTCTCTTCCTCCCCTTTGAGGAAGAAATCTGATATTACTCTCTGTAGAATGTTTTAAAAATCCTAGGATGAAAAAAATCTCCAAAATATTAATGTTCTGCATGGTTAGAGCAAACGCTATGTTCCTGTGAGTCACAGATGTCAGGTTTGTTTAATCTTAATAAATCTATGCCATAATAACACTTTTAAACAGGAAGAGAGATGGAGGGATGAAGGAAGAGTTGTGCTGGGCTAGAGAGGATTCTTAGCCAGAATCTTGTTTAGTGGGGGGCATGGACGCAAACCCAAACACTTCCCACCCCTTGACTTCATTAAGTAAACTTTGAACCTACATTTTGGGCACTGCCTTTCTAGTACATATTTCATTTTCTTTGTATGTTTTATGATAGATTGTCTTTCCATGTTCGAGTCTTAAGAGTACTAGTTTCCCACAGCATATTTGCAGGAGATGAAGTAAGGCTTTTTACATAGCACCCTGTTGGCAAACAGAAATAGCATTTACTCCAATGAGTGCTGCCAAGAATGAGGTACTTCCGAATGAACTTCAAAAGCTTTGAAACAAGCATTAGCTGCTTCTTCAAAAATGTGAACAATGCCACTGCTTTCTAGCAAGCAGAACTGGTGAGAGCCGGGATCGGAAGGAGGAAAAATAACAACTGGATGTGATGGATGTTGTAGTAGCACTTGGGATCAGACAGAAAGCATAGCACTCCATCACTGCAGGATTTGGGGGGTTCTTGTAATAGTACCTAAAGTGCCTGCTCTGCACTTGAGGAAACAACTTCTGCCCTGAGGAACGTACGCTCTATGGAGGCTCAGCAAAGTGCTTGGGAAGGAGCAGTCATGCAAGCCCAAGCTGTTGGGAGCGCTGACAGGAGTCGTGCTGATTCCAAGCTTGGTGAGGAGGTTTCCTACCGGCACTCTTCCCTGGTGCTACCCCTCTGTGCTCAATGAGGACAGAGCCAGGCGTTGCGTATAAGCCTCAAAGCACGGCCCATAACATGCACAAGAACTTGGGGCAGAATGTGAGAGAAACGGGCAAAATGCTGTGTTTCAGGCTGGCAGTAGGGCTGGTTGTGCTGTGGGTTTTCATGCTGGGTTCTGGGCTCTGACTGGGTTTGAATACGTAGGTGCTTTGCCCGCTTGAGAAGAGGCAGTCTGGGGCTCTGGGAGAGTGTGGTACAGTGGTTCTGGCACTGTCGTTTCACTGTAACTCACCAACCCAGTAATCCACGTCCCTTCCATGGCATTCGCATGACACAAGCAATCTGTCCAGCTCAAACTTAGTATACTGGCCTGGATCATTTTCTTCTTCTATATTTATGCATCTGTACCTTCTACTTTTAGATGAGGAACTGACCTGCTGAGACCTCAGAATTTGTATGGCCTCTTCCTGTGTTTTGAAGGTTGCTTTCAAAATACAGATGCAATTTATCCTGGTGCTGTTTGGTTTTTTTGCGGATAGAAGGACGAAATATTTTTGGCGTAGAGAGATCTTAAAAAAATCAGATATTTGCATTTGCACTTGAAATGGAAGCCTTGCCTTTCACGCTTGCAAAGCTGTCTTTTACTGCTGCATGTTGCATTGCTAAACAGCAGTTTTGCTTTTGCTATTACTTGGAATAGGTGTAATCAGTCAGGAAATACGGGGGCTGTATAGTATCTAATACTTGCTACGGAAAGACTTTGGCATGTAAGAACTCAGACTTGCTGGTAGCAATGTTGCCTAAGCTTTGGCATATGCTTAGTCTGAAACCCTAAATCAGAGGACACCCTTGTACAAGTGCATGCTTTATCGCCAGTAATGAGTTGCGGCGGCATGCAGCAGGTCTCCGCAGAAAACGCGTAACGTCTGGTGACAACTCGGGTGAATTTTCATAACTCCATCCCTTTTAAGTTAAATTTTTTTCCTGTTCTTATCCTTAACAGTTCCACCAAGTGAGAAGAGTGATGACCATCCTTTTCCTTACTATGGTTATCTCATACTTCAGTTGCATGAAAGCTGCCCCGATGAAAGAAGCTAGTGTAAGAGGACAAGGCAGCTTGGCTTACCCAGGTCTTCGGACCCACGGGACTCTTGAGAGCCTAAACGGGCCCAATGCTGGTTCAAGAGGACTGACGTCACTGGCGGACACTTTTGAACATGTCATAGAGGAGCTTCTAGATGAGGACCAGGACATCCAGCCCAGCGAGGAAAACAAGGATGCAGACTTGTACACATCCCGGGTCATGCTAAGCAGTCAAGTGCCTTTGGAACCCCCGCTGCTCTTTCTCCTCGAGGAGTACAAAAACTACTTGGATGCTGCAAACATGTCCATGAGGGTCCGGCGCCACTCTGACCCGGCTCGCCGCGGGGAACTGAGCGTGTGCGACAGCACGAGCGAGTGGGTGACGGCGGCAGAGAAAAAGACTGCAGTGGACATGTCTGGGGCGACGGTCACAGTCCTGGAAAAAGTCCCAGTACCCAAAGGCCAACTGAAGCAATACTTCTACGAGACCAAATGCAACCCCAAGGGGTACACAAAGGAGGGCTGCAGGGGCATAGACAAGAGGCACTGGAACTCCCAGTGCCGAACTACCCAGTCTTACGTGAGAGCTCTCACCATGGATAATAAAAAGAGAGTCGGCTGGCGCTTTATAAGGATAGACACTTCCTGTGTATGTACATTAACCATTAAAAGGGGAAGATAGTGGATTTGTGTTGTATAGATTATATTGAGACAAAATTATCTATTTGTATATATACATAACAGGGTAAATTATTCCGTAAAAAAAAAAATAATTTTATGGACTGCATGTATAACTGAAGTTTATACAGTACAGTGGTTCCACAATCTATTTATTGAACATATCCATGACCTGAAGGGGAACAAAAAGTCATTTGCGCACAAGTTTAAAAAAAAAAAAAAAAACAAAAAAGAAAAACAAAAAAAAAAAGAAAAACGAGCAAAGAAAAAAAGTCTGCATTACATTCTTCGATAACATTGTGGTTTGTCGCCGTTGCCAAGAATTGAAAATATAAAAAGTTTAAAAAAAAAAAAAAAACCAAAAAAGAAAAACAAAAAAAAAAAGAAAAACGAGCAAAGAAAAAAAGTCTGCATTACATTCTTCGATAACATTGTGGTTTGTCGCCGTTGCCAAGAATTGAAAATATAAAAAGTTTAAAAAAAAAAAAGAGTAAAATTGCATGCTGCTTCAATTGTGAATTGATGATAAACTGTCCTCTTTCAGAAAAATAAATTGAACCAAAACATTCCGTTTACATTTTAGACAGTAAGTATCTTTATTCCTGTTAGTATTATATCTGTTTACTGCTTTTAACTTCTGATAGCGTTGGAATTAAAACAATGTCAAGGTGCTGTTGTCATAGTTTTACTGTTTCTCTTTTACTTTTGAACTCCCATCAGATTGAAAAAGAAAAGAAAAATCATTACCTTATTCTGGATTAATAACAAATTTGTTTTTTTGTATGTTGTGAAGGTGTTTGCAATAGCAATCCAACTACTGACGAAAAAATAATAAAAAAAAAAAAAAGAGGCAACTGAAAAAGAATGGTGATGTTCCACTTCACATTGTTGAACTTCAGGCTTAAAGACAGCACTTATTTAACTGTATGGCAACATGCTTTTTTGGGTTGGTTGTTTATTTTTTGGTTTTTTTTTTTTTAAATTTGCTGTTTTTTGAGACCTGCATTTGTTTTTACCATTTTTTTTTGGGTTTGGGTTGGTTTTTTTTTTTTTGGTTTTTTTTTTTTTTAAATTTGCTGTTTTTTGAGACCTGCATTTGTTTTTACCATTTTTTTTTGGGTTTGGGTTGGTTTTTTTTTTTTTGGTTTTTTTTTTTTTTAAATTTGCTGTTTTTTGAGACCTGCATTTGTTTTTACCATTTTTTTTTGGGTTTGGGTTGGTTTTTTTTTTTTTGGTTTTTTTTTTTTTTAAATTTGCTGTCTTTTGAGACCTGCATTTGCTTATACCATGTTTGTTTGTGTTTGGGTTGGATTTTTTTTTTTTCTTTCCCTTTTCTCCCTCTGGAAGGATGTTGGTTGTGATCTTTAAAGTGTTTCACTTACCATACAACTGGAGCTTGTCATATAGAAAATATTCTACAGAGTGGTGAGAGCGGTGATTTTTGTGTAATAAAAGAGACTTGTGCTTGGATCAAATGTCTTGGTGAAGCACAACAAGAGTGTTACTAGAAAAAGGGGTCCAGAAAGATGATAGTGGATCATGGGACTGGGTAGCTCAGCCGATTTGGGGACAAAGAACAGTGTTTCAGTTTGAGTGAGGTTATCCAAATCCTAGTCTGCACTGAACGTGGTCCTGCGCATCACGAGACCGAGAGCTTTGCCTTGTATGCTGGTGCCCTCGCCCTCCAGAATGCCCAAAGCCTGGTGAGCAAACCCTTGGGGCATCAAACCCCCCTCTCCTGCTGGGGAATGAGAGCCTGCCTCGAGCTGAAACCAGTTAGCATCCACATTCGTGTGGCTCTACCTCTGCTGCCAGCCTGATTTTGTGAAATAAATACTAGCATAGCAAAATACTGGTGGAGAGCAAGTGCTGGAGGAGTTGGCTTAACGTTGCTTAGGTTCTGAAAAGCGGATTTAGCCCTGTGCTACTTTCCTGACAGGAGTATTTCTAGAAAGGCAGGTTGTAAGCCTGTGCGTAGCACTTGCACGGGCTACGGTGGGCAGAGAGGCAGAAATAGCTCGTTAGTGAGCTCACTGGAGGCAGATGCTATATTTGTAACTCCTGTAGATGAAGAAAAGTAGCTGAATGAGGAGGAAAATGCCGCAAAACATAACTGCTTCTGAAGGCTGCAGAAGTGGCATTAATCTGCATTAGCCTGCCTTGCTGTTGAAGTTAATTAAAAACCCGGACTGGGCAAAGCTTGTTTGAAATACGATTCCCCCACGGTAATTCTCTTGGAAGAGCACATTTAAAACCGAGTTTTTTGTCATCACTAGTGGAAACGTATGATGGAAGCTGAGAGAGACACCTGCAAAATCAGTGATTTCTTCTGCTTAGGGTAGAAGCCCAACCCAACCTTCCAACCCAAGTGATTCTATGATTCTATGGTTGGACTCGATGATCTTGAAGGTCTCTTCCAACCCAAGTGATTCTATGATTCTATGAAAGGCTTCCCCTTCCCTAGGAGAACTGGCTGTCAAAGGAGAACCGGCCCAACTCTACGATGGAAACCTTTTGTGTTGGCCACATGCACGCTGGGCCCTGGGCCGTGAGTGAGAAGAGAGGGCTGCAGGACCCGCCGGAATGTCAAAATTTCGCCTTCCCAATCAATTGCAGATATTCAGGCTCCCACGTAGAAATCGGGAATGAAAAAAAAAAAAACAAACCCCAAAAACCAAACCCCCCAAAAACCAAACCTTACTGAAACATCAAAAAACTTCAACTGGAGTGTTCTTCATGCCAATTAAATGCTGGTGTGATGGAGAATTTCATTCCAGTGCGGCCAGTACCTGTATGCATATTATAATTAATACTATTATATTTAACGGCCCAGGCTTAGCTGAGGAGCTATTCTCAGCGATATCCCTAACCTACAACAGGGAGACGGCGTAACGCTGGCTCCCCTCAGAACCGGGGTTGGTTGCTCAGGAAGGGGAAGGGATTATGCCAAGGAGCGAATAACGAACAGATCACTCCGCCAGGCTGGGAAAAGAAATGACAGCAAGGACACGGCAGTAATCTAATACAGATACAGGAATAAAATCACTCCCAGTTCAAATAAATTGAATTTCCGAAAGAGAAGCGCTAGCGCATAAATCATGGTAGGACTAAAGTTCCTCGTTTCGCCGAGTTAATTGCGGCCGTTTCCTTAGCTCGGGAACCCTCACCCGGCGTAGGTAAGGGCGGCGCTGGTGCGGCAGCGTTGAAACAGCGGGATGGCTGGTTCCGCGGGGGAAAGGGCAGCCCACGCGGGTGGGGGACTGAGGGACGGAGCGGAGACCCCGTGCAAGGACCGTGTCCTGTGACTCCAGCGGGAGCGACGTTCCCCGTAACCTGCCAGTTCCGCGCCTGTCCATGCAACGTGAAACTGGCCATTACACTGCAGTCCCGTGGCTCTCCCCTGCCTGACCTCAGGCATCCAGCATCACAGGCTTGGCAGTTCCAGTTAAAACACAGATATTTATTATTTTGGGGGGGGGAGAGGGAGGGAGGTGGGGGGAGTGTTGTTGTTTTTTTTTTTTTCTGTCACTTAAGCTCTTGCTGTGGTCTGTTTGTGACAAAGGTATATCATGCATGTCAGCAGGCCTAGTGCTGTGTTCANTCCAAAATATATATATATATATATAAAACTTGGGGTTTTTTGGGGGACCATGTGACTCTTTTCTCTAATTGTAAAACAAACTTGAGTTTTACTATAAAGATGTGTGTTCTTTGTTTTAAAACAATTTTTACTTTATTTTAGCAATAAAATCTCACTCAGAGGGCAGATAGCTCCCTGTCTCATAGCCGGACAGTTAGCATTGGGAGGGGAGGGGTGGCAAGAATTTACTTTCTGTAAATTTTGGGGATACTTGCAGAAGGATGTATTTCCATTTAATTCTAGCACGTAAGGCCTCGCGAGACTAAAAACCCACGAATGACACATATATATGATTTTATTCAGCTGTAAAATAATGAGCGTGCTGGAAGTGAGGGGGAGGGGTTACTAACCTTAGTAACTAAGGGGTAAGTGAGACATAAACTCAATAGCTATCGTCCAGTCAGGTACCTGATTTTTAAATGGTGTCATGTATATTTATATCCCCTGCGCTGAACTCATTTATGACCCCACGGAGTACTGGGAGTGGAATTCCTCGGATTTAACATATTGTTAGCATTTCTAAAAGAATATTCTTTACTACAACTGCCAAGCCTTTGTATATTTAATTATCCCGTAGCCCTAGAAAAATCNGTTTTTGTTTTTTTTTTTTTTTTCTGTCACTTAAGCTCTTGCTGTGGTCTGTTTGTGACAAAGGTATATCATGCATGTCAGCAGGCCTAGTGCTGTGTTCAAGTAAAGACTCTTGCAACTGTAAGTTAATGTCTGTGGCCTTGTTCTCTATTATTCACCTTGTGTAACATAAATATTTATTGTATATTTATATAATTTTATGGTTTTTGGGAAAAACGGAAATTGGCATTAAAATTTAAAAGCANTTCTAGCACGTAAGGCCTCGCGAGACTAAAAACCCACGAATGACACATATATATGATTTTATTCAGCTGTAAAATAATGAGCGTGCTGGAAGTGAGGGGGAGGGGTTACTAACCTTAGTAACTAAGGGGTAAGTGAGACATAAACTCAATAGCTATCGTCCAGTCAGGTACCTGATTTTTAAATGGTGTCATGTATATTTATATCCCCTGCGCTGAACTCATTTATGACCCCACGGAGTACTGGGAGTGGAATTCCTCGGATTTAACATATTGTTAGCATTTCTAAAAGAATATTCTTTACTACAACTGCCAAGCCTTTGTATATTTAATTATCCCGTAGCCCTAGAAAAATCAATAAATCTTCATGATGAATAGAAAACTTTCATACAAATTAAAGCGGGGGGGGGGGGGGAAGCACAAACCCAAACTCTTAAAAAATTCCATTGCTGTGAATTTCCCAAGAGCCCAGCGCCAGCAATGTCTCCGCAAGAACTGAGGAAATGGTGCTTCTGCAGATTATCATTTATATTAAACACACATGTGCGCACATTGCTTGCTTTATTTCTGTCTTAAAATAAGCTCACGGAAGCAGCAACAGATACTCAAACCGTCGGTGTGTGGAAGGACGGGGCTGCGTTATCACCGCGCCACGTGCCTGCTCCTGGCTGCAGGAGCCGGCTCCGCTCGGACGCTGCCTCCTCCTCCCCTCGGTAGGACAGAGATGGGAGAGGTTGCTTTAGCGTATTTTATTGTTAAATATATGGCATAGGCACCCTGGGAATTAAGCGGGGACCCTCAAAATACATATTTGAGGAAGATGCGGGAGGTCACCATCCACCCATAGGCTCTGCTGAGTGCTGGCTCTGTAGGGGAAAAGAAAGATATTTCCATAGCTTCTATCCCTTGGGGCAGGAAAAAAGGCATACAGCTAGACTTTCAAATTGCTCAGCCAGAAAACAACAGCAAGCAGTAAAAGAAGATATTTGAAGAGAACGTCCAGGCTTCACTGTAGTGCAATGAGAGGGGGAGGACATCTCTTTCAATTTGCCCCAGGTGGATCCAATACACCACTTCCACAGGCTACTTCTAATTAAGGTCTCGTTGAGAAGACACCTTCTGGCAGGGCAATTAAGACACAAAAGGAATGGATGCACTTGTTTGGAGGAAATATAAAAAGCACCGAGGCCTCAACTTATGAAGCAAGTTGAGGAAGGTTCCGTAGGGAGGTGTTTTAGAAGAGGAGAAGATTTTTCTGATGTTGGGGGTTTTATTAATTTTTTTTTTTTTCCAACCACTTGCTACCATTTTGGGTAGTCAAAGACTGTGGTGTTGCTATAAATTAATGGATTTACGCTGGTAGCTCTTTTTTTTTTGATGCCTGTGGGAGATGAAGGCCTGGAGATATTGTGAGTGGGACTAACTTTTCCAGGCAAGATTTGGGTTCACCTGTGGAATTGGAGGTGCTTCTGGAAATCATGCCTCTTCAATCTCATCCCGTTAGATGGTGGCAGAAAGCACTTAGAGGTAAGTTGCCCTTTGCTACACCAAACTTCTGTTGAGGGAAATATCACGTAGCTGCTGTTTTGTGCTTTCCTGTGCAAGGGTGAGTCTCTAAAACCTGCCTGCAGCTGCTCGGTTCTCTTGGGAGTCTGTACCAAAGTCACAAATATGTATTTATCTAGACGTCAAATAGCTGCTGGTACTGCTGGTTTGTCTCTGCTGATCAGGCTGGTGCCCTGTTGTTGACTCCATGCAGGGTTGCAGCCACCCTGCCTGTTGCTGCAGCTCCCTGCTCTGTAGGGATCACCGGCAGAGGGAACGGAGGGGTGGTAATTCCCGGTAATTCCGCAGTGCCCAGGAGGGCCACGCAGGCAGTGAGGGTTCCCCTGCTGCTGGGAGCCACCAGCCGTGTCGCCTTGCAACAGACACCGCTAAGCTCATCGGCACAACCACCGCCAGTTTGCTCACGCAGGGATTTCGGGAGATGAGGAGGAGGATTTGGCACAGAGCTGCAAGGCTTCTCGTCTAAATCCCTCCTGGCTGCCTCTGCCAGCTGAGCAAAGCACCCACGTGGCAGTGGGAAGAGACAGGGAGCTGCCTTTAACTCCCAGTGTGGCAAGGGGATGCTGCGCTGGGCTGTCCTGCCTGCCACCCTGGGACTGGGAGCACCTTGCCACTGGAGAAGGCTGGGAGTGGGCTTGGAGGCCCAGCCAAGAGGGTCAGGCAGGTCAGGCAGTGGGCTTGGGAAAACCACACTGAAATGTTTGGAGAAGAATGTTGTTTGTGTGCGCTGCTACCAACGAGCAAAAACCTGTGTTCCCAGTACAGGTGTTGCTCTTACCTATTGGCACAAGGTGAAATAATGCTCTTCCTTATCTTCCTCTGAGCCTAAATAAATTCCCTTCCTATCACAGCAAAGAATGCCAGAGGAGGAACTCCAGAAGCATTTGATTTATTGAATAGCAGTGATGTCTCAGGGATGGTTCATGCAGAGGGACGGGTTACTAGGAGGGATTATATCCGACTACAAGCGTGGAGTTTTTGTATTTTCAGAATGGCATCTCCTGCGTCTGCACTCTGAAGATGTTTCCCCTTGCTAAAATAATCCTTTCCCTATACCATCCTCGCCTCCCCTTTATTAAAAAAAAAGACTTGGAGCCAACAATCTGGTCTGGCTTAAGTCTATAAAGTACTGGAATTTCCAAGTTAAAGCTGCAGTTCATGTACGTAAACCAAGCAGTCTTCTCCTACTGCCTTATATTGGTTATAATAGCCTTTAAAACTACTCAGACTCTAAATGAGAGCGTAGGTACTTACTGCGCTAAATATTCCATCAACTGGCATCTACACTGAGGATTTTAAATTATCCTAATAAGGTTTCCAATTATAATTTTTTCTGACCTTTAACTAAAGACCACGCTGCTGGGAGACTCATTTTTGCTCTAACCCCAGCCTGGTCCTTCGTAGAAGTTTCACTATATTTGGACCCCAGGCTTGGGAATCTGTTATTTAAAGACAGTATGAAGTATGTGCAGCCATGTTTGTGTTACAAAAATAGTTAGCGCTGCCCAGTTTGTCATTTACATCCATGAAAGAGCTCAGTGAGGCCACTTCACTCACGGTTCTACGTTCTGCTCTTATTCAAACACACATAATAAATGCACAGATTGGTACAGCTGTAAAATTGCATGGAAGGACGTAAGCAAAAGAGCTTTGAGAAACATAAAAAGAACAAGTCTAGGGAGCTTTGAAAGCGAAGTCCAGGTGGCGTGACGCAGGACAGTGGCATCTGATGTGCTGCTAGTGCCCCTTTTAGTAGCAGGATGGACATCCCCACCTTTGCCAGCCAACTCTCCTTTGGAGCAGTAATAAACAACAACAAATGCATTTTTAGAGTCCAGTTTAGTTACAAGGAGTACATTTACTCAAACAGCACAAAGGCAACTCTTTTCTTGCCAAAGCTGTGCAGCACCTTTTTTTTTTTTTTTTTTGTCCTTCTGGCCTGCTTTATTCCTGGAACAAGCGAAATCCTCATCATCCTTGTTGTCCCTGTGTGGTGCAGCCCACCTGGAGCGCAACAACACTTGTCTCAGTAACAACAACAGGAGTACATTTACTTAAATTTAAAAAAAAAAAATCACTACATCAGCTTATAAATTAATACAATTTCTGTAAAATTAATACACTACCCTGTCGGAGCTCCTGCTCCAGAGAGTAGGGTCAAATGGCTGTGGTGCAGATTTTCCTGCCGACAGAAGGTGCCTGCCAGTGCTGGGATGCAGCAACAAGGTGACTTCTGCTCGCTTCTTCTAATGGTGACCCGCTTCCCAGCTGGTTACATCTCTTGGCCGCTGTTCCCTTGGATTTGATTGACGCATTAGTCTTGGAGATGCCATAGTCTGGCTGCTCCTGAAGGGTACGCGAGAAAGTCTCGCTCAGCTTCAGCTTAACTGTTCGCAACAGCCATATTATCTTACACTCTTCCTCCTTTAAATTTTCCCCTCCTTGCTGCCAGCTGTGCTGGTGCGGAGCGCTGGCCTGCCCCGTTCCGAGGTGACGTGATCCAGCCTGGCTGGCAGCTGCCGGTACATAACGTACCTCTGAGCCGCGCGGGGCTCTGCCGAGGCGCTGCCACGGCGGGAGAGGGGCCGTGGGGATGCGGCTTTGGAAACCCAAGGGGACCCTCCGCTCGGGAAGGCAGGGCACGGATGCCTGCAGCCGCCTCTCCTCGCCTTGCCGTGTGCCGTTTGAATGGAGATGCCGTCGGTGTAAGCCAGGAGTTTGTGTCAGCTTGCTCCGCAGGTGACCCCATGATTGAACTCTGACAACTGGTAGCCCCCACTTAGCGCAACAGGAGGAATAAGCCACACTGCTGTTTTCAGGAGTCTTGTTGTGAACGGGCTGTCTAGCGAAATGGAAACTCGTCACCTGAAGTGCGAAACAGCAGCTTTGTTTTCCGAGGGGAAACTAGGGCAAACGCTCGGAAGAGGCTCCTGGAGGGAAAGCATTGGGTTTCAATGTTCTCTGAGAACACACGCTGCCTTTAGCTTCCCAACAAGCAAAAAATCTTTGTGTGACTGCATGAACGGAGGGCTCAGCAGCCGGGTATTTTATCCCGGGAAGTCTAGCGAGTGCAGGGACCGCTTGCCAGCTGTTAAATTCAGCCTGCACAGTGTGGGACACAGGAAAGGCAGAGGAGCACATGGAATCTCTTCATAAATCTGTCAGGTAGGCATCCGCAGTTAGCGGTAGCGCTGCTCTTCTTGTCTGTGCCTCCTCTAAATTAAACCAGAGATTCCAGGCATAACTCTGCATGTCCTTACGGCTTTATAATTGTTGCCCGCATGGCAAGTCGAAGAAATAATGAGGATAAAGTGGTGCAAACAATAGCTCTACAAGCTAATTAGTCCTGCCTGTCACTGAAAATAATACAGTGGATGGGCTGACGATCTAAAGCCTTGCTTGAACTTTCAAGGCAGGAAGTTAGTACGAAGAGATTCTGAAAGAAAGCGTTCCTGTAGCCTCAGATGATTTTAGGGGCCTGCAATCCATTACCGACTCAATGGTCACATCATAAATTCCCCTTTAGGGCCACAATACTCTGTTACGTGCTTCATAACACAGTAGATATCCACAGTTTCTAAGAACTGGTGCAATGTCTCTAATAAAGTATGTGTCAGGTATTATGCAGGGCTATAACTACGGTATAATTTACAGTTTGGTGCCAGACTACTGAAATGACCACCTACGCAGTGATGTGTTGGAGCATTTCGGAACAAAGCTGTAAGCTCAAGAAACCTCTGCAAATCTTCCTTCTTGGAGCTTTCATTTTTCTCTCCTCTAAGTAGGACAATTTCTCCTTAATCACAGAGCCTAATTCTGCCATTGAAAAGGACAGTGTCTGCCGAATTTAGAGGGAGGATTGAAGAGCAATTCAATAAATCGATGGAGAATAAACCTAGCAAAAGTCATTCTGCACAGGATCAGTTTTAGCTCAGGGGATCCCTGGGATGAAGATTGGTGGAGGAGTATTCTGGGAGGCGATTGCTGTGAAATTGCCCCGTTTCTGCCTCCATCCCAGGCGCTGGTTGTTGGCCACCGCTGGAGGTCAAGCGTGAGGGTGGCCAGAGCGGTGGTCTCATTGGCATCTTGGCCTGTGTCAGGAATGGTGTTGACCAGCAGGAGCAGGGAAGTGATTGTGCCCCTGTGCTCAGCACTGGTGAGGCCGCAGCTCGAGTGCTGTGTTCAGTTTTGGGCACCGCCGTATCGGAGAGACATTGAGGTGCTGGAGCGTGTCCAGAGAAGGGCAACGGAGCTGGTGAGGGGTCTGGAGAACAGGTCCTATGAGGAGCAGCTGAGAGAGTCGGGATTGTTTAGCCTGGGGAAGAGAAGGTTGAGGGAAGACCTTATCACTCTACAACTCCCTGAAAGGAGGTTGTAGCGGGGTGGGGGTCAGTCTCTTCTCCCAAGTAACAAGCGACGGGACAAGAGAAAATGGCCTCAAGCTGTGCCAGGGGAGGTTTAGGTTGGATATTAGGAAAAACTTCTTTACCGAAAGGGTTATCAGGCATTGGAACAGGCTGCCCAGGGAGGTGGTGGAATCACCATCCCTGGAGGTATTTAAAAGACAGGTGGACGTGGTGCTGAGGGACATGGGTTAGGAGTGGTTTTGGCAGTGTAGGTTATGGTTGGACTCGATGATCTTGAAGGTCTCTTCCAACCCAAGTGATTCTATGATTTGGTGCGGGCTTTCCTAGAAATGCAGCTCTGTGCTTGCAGAGTGGTGTGGAGAAAGCTGCTGTGGCAGGCGGCGCCGGCACGAGGACCTGGACCCCACCGCGGCCTGTCCCTGGGTGACTTCCAGCCCTGGTGACCACTGACCCCAGAGGAGGTGCGAGTGGGACCTGGCCTGCTCTGGCAGGCTGCTCCAAGGGCACGGGGGGTAGAGCCTTGTCCTGGGGGCCTGAGAACAACCACATGAACTTCTTCCTGCTACTTCGGTCTTTATGCTCCTAAATTGTGCGAGTTCGGCTTTCTGGTAAATTGAAGTCAGGCCAGCGGTCTGTTTCAGATTTACACACGTGTATCTGAGACACAGCTAGCCTAGGGAGCCGAGCAAGGATGAGAAACCCGTTGTGTCTCGGCGGTGCCACGGACTTGCCGCATGGCCTCAGGCACGCTCGAACTCCCCGGCTCTGCTTTCCCATTAAGTTTTGCCTTTTTTCATTGCTGTTGTTGGTCTGGATGTTGTTGATTATATTTTTTTTTTTTTTTAGCAGGTTGCTAGCCGCAGAGCCCACTGCCCAGGCGTGGGCAGATGTCCCGCAGCTGTGCGGCCGGCCAGGAATTCCCACTTTGCTTTGAAGCAAATGAGCTTGTTCCACCCAGCGGTTTCAGTCCCCCGCCAGACAGAGCGCAGCCCCTCTGCTCTGGTTCAGGGCTGTGCTGCCACCTATTTCTGCCTCCTCATGTGTTACAGATCATACCCAGGGGTTTTGCTCATTATCCAGGAAGGGGTTTTGCTGTGTCTGTCCCTGAGCATCTTTGGGTCGCATAGGCGACACTTAGAGGCACTTAGAGTGGCACTTAGAACCATAGTATCATAGAATGGTTTGGGTTGGAAGGGACCTTAAAGGTCATCTAGTCCCACCCCCCTGCCCTGGGCAGGGACACCTCCCACTAGACCAGGTTGCTCCAAGCCCCGTCCAACCTGCCCTTGAACCTCCAGGGTTGGGGCAACCACAGCTTCTCTGGGCAACCTGGGCCAGTGTCTCACCACCCTGACAGTAAAGAATTTCTTCCTAGTATCTAATCTAAATTTCATCTCTTTTGGTTTAAAACCATTCCACCTCGTCCTATCACCACACTCCCTGATAAAGAGTCCCTCTCCATCTTTCCTGCAGGTCCCCTTCAGATACTGGCAGGCTGCTATAAGGTCTCCCCGGAGCCTTCTCTTCTCCAGGCTGAACAAACCCAACTCTCCCAGCCTGTCCTCACAGCAGAGGCGCTCCAGCCCTCGGATCATCTTTGTGGCCTCCTCTGGACTTGCTCCAACAGGTCCATGTCCTTCTTACATTGGGGGCCACAAGGCTTGAGGACTCTCAAGCCCACTTGAGGTCTTGCCTTTAGGGTTCTGCCGTGTTTTGTGATGTGTCAGCATTAGAGCAGTGTAATTATTTCCAAGCTGGTGCTCTGTTTGCTTTGCAGTGGGGAGGTTGGTGGTTTTTCCCAGCGTCTGGCATGTGAGTGCAGTTAAAAGTCCGTTGGGTGCTGCCTTTGCCCGGCAGCACCCGATGGAAAGGCAGTGTGTGGCATGCGCCCATGCCATGGGCATGCCAGCGCCATGCGGGCAGCGCCCTGCCGTCCCCTCCCAACCCACAGCCTGGGGAGCTCCAAAACTTACTGAAAATGAGCATGGTTTGGGGCTGGAGGAGAGCCACAACCTGGCTCCCTGGGGGATGGATAGGGGTAGGGGGAGGAAGAAGAAGAGGAGGAGGAGGACAATGATGACGGGTCACCCAGACCCTCTGTGGCAGGTGAGGACTTCCATCCTGGCTGGCTGTCCCAGGTGGGAGCTGCACAGGGGCCCTTTTTCCCCTTGGAGCCCGTGCTGCTCAATGACTGCTGCAGATCCTCCTTCGTGCAGAGAGATTTTTAATACTGACTTTTCTTTAATCCTGTGTCATCGAACCCAGACAAGCTATCCCGAGCCCAGAAAAATGTGCACAGAAATTCTCTGCAAGCTGTACGGATGCAGGGCTCCATCAGCATCCCACAGCATCCCAAGCGTGTCAGGCTGGCTCGGGGGTCCTGTGGACCTCGGCGAGCCTTGTCCCAGCCTTATCCTAAATGCCATGACCCCCATAGATGCCCATCCCACCAGGAATTCTTGAACTTTCTGTCTCCAGTCCCACCTTTGTGCACCGAGAGGTGACTCCCCCAGCACGCCGCACCCTCAGCAGCACAGTGAACCCCATGTTGCAGGATGGGGTGGCTGCTGCACGTCAGGCTTTTTAGGCTCCCTTCCGGCATGTTCATCCCATTGCTCGGCTGTCGGGACCAAGCACCTGGTGAGGAGCCCAGTGTGGTGCTGGGACTGGTGGGGAGGCAGCCGGGCAGGCACCGGACAGGCGGATCGGGGGGAAGAGGGTGCTTCGGCACCTGCGAGTCAAATGACGGCGGGAGAGGTTTGGCAGCCGATCCGAAGTGCCGGGCACTAATTGCAGTTCAAAGGAGGAGGACGGAAAACCAGCGTCTCTTGGAGGGTGCTCTGAGAGCAGCCAGCGGGAAGTTGTATTTCCCATGAAGCGCTGCATAAGCTGGCAAATCTCTGTCATCAGGGAAGTTTTAATTGTGTGCTCTTCTGAAGTCTCAGGGGGGGAGGAAAAAAAAAAACCTACACACAGAATGGTATTTTGGGGAACTTTTTCCGTTCTAGTGGCTACCAAATGTTTCAAAGCCATTTGCAGCTTGGCTTCCCTACAGGGAGAGACTCCTACGAGTTCACATAACTGGTGCTGTGGTGTCTGCCCGTGGAGATGGAAATGGACTCTGTCAAACACGGATATTAAAAAAAAAAAAAAAAAAAANAAGCCTTTCTGCCAAAGCTGTGATTTCTCTGAGTAGTAACTGGGAGGTTGCAAGAATTTTTATTCAAAATGCAACATTTGAGCTACAGAGATAAAACTCTGCCTCCTCTCCTCGCACAGCAGGTGCTTTGATCCCTCTTCATGGGCCAGCCTGGTCTACAGGGTAGCAAACCTAGTATTATTCCTTAATAGATCCATTATAGACATAACAAGCATACCTGGGAGGAGAATTAGGGCCAGTGACACCATTTGGATCAGGAAGTATAACAGGATTTGACTAAACATTGACATGATTAGGAAAAGTGTTTCTTTCAACTGGTAACAACTAACTACCACTGTACTTTGGACCTGCAGTTTTCTTTCTTTTGAGATGAGCAATATATGATGCCAAAAACTTTTTTAGTTTTGAAAAACATATTTACGAAGACTCCAGCACGTCACTGGACGCAAAACTTTATCCTTTCTATAAATACGCGTTGCAAATATCTGATCACTTATGTTAAAATATCTACAAGATAAATATTTTGTAATATAAATATAACGCTACATTAAATAACTAACCAGAACCCATGACAGGCTGTGTGAGTCACTAGTGCAGATATATGCTGTATTGATTGCCGATGCAAAGGTCCACTTTGTAGGCTGATTTTATTTATCAGAATACACGCACCACGCCAAAACTGGAAATCCTCCTACCCACAGCGTATTTAAAGGATGTTCAAAATAAAATCCCCCTCTGCAAGTATAAAACTCTGTCAAAAACTTCAGACTCCTCAAGTACACTTCAGGCTTGAAATGATGGAAAATATGGGCTCCAGACTTGGGTTGGTTTTTTTTTTTTGCCTGGCAAACAAATGTTGTGACATCTCCCGGTGAGGTCCCTGGATCCAGCTGTCCTCTGCGCAGAGCTGGGCACACACCGAGAAACAGCTCTTGCACTTGGTGTTTGGATGGGTCCAGCTTAGCTGGGATCCAGCGCTTTCTGCATCCGCTTCCTGCAGATGCTCAGCCCTAATCTGAAGCCGGGTGCATTGACACCAGCCTTTTGAGATGGCTGCACATGAGAGTCTGAGCGTTCTTGAACTCCTCGCTTGGAGGAGAACCCACGGTGAGGACAGGCTTCCTCCATCCTGGCTTGTGTCCGGAACAGTGTGGCCAGCAGGACTAGGACAGCGATTGTCCCCCTGTACTTGGCACTGGTGAGGTCCCACCTCAAATACTGTGTTCGGTTTTGGGCCCCTCACTACAAGAAAGATGTTGAGCTGCTGGAGCATGTCCAGAGAAGGGCAACGGAGCTGGTGAGGGGTCTGGAGCACAAGTCTTATGAGGAACAGCTGAGGGAACTGGGGTTGTTCAGCCTGGAGAAAAGGAGGCTGAGAGGAGACCTTCTCTTTCTCTACAGCTACCTGAAAGGAGGTTGTAGCGAGGTGGGGGTTGGTCTCTTCTCCCAAGTAACAAGCGATAGGACAAGAGGAAATGGCCTCAAGTTGTGCCAGGGAAGGTTTAGATTGGATCTTAGGAAAAATTTCTTCACTGAAAGGGTTATCGAGCATTGGAACAGGCTGTCCAGGGAAGTGGTGGAGTCGCCATCCTTGGAGGTATTTAAAAGATGGGTAGATGTGGTGGTTTTGGCAGTGTTACGTTGATGGTTGGACTCAATGATCCTAAAGGTCTCTTCCAACATAGGGTATTCTATGATTCTTCCATGGCCAAGGCCACTGCACAAACTTGGTCCCAGGGATGGGTCATTTTGGGGTAAAGCTGCTCTTCCTCCGTGACAGCCCTCTGGAGAGCCTGTCCCCATGGTTGAAGCAGCCATGGGACATTTTGCGGGGGGTGGGAGAGGGGTGTGTGTGTGGAGCGGTGGTCGTGTAGATCTGTACTTCACCGAGAGGGTAAGACCTGTTAACAGCTTCCCAGGAAGAAATGAACAGGACAAAGCCATTTCTGGCAGAGGGGATGGGATTTGTCCCAGGAAGGAGCAGCTTGAGGGATTTCTGCAGCCTGGGAAGTGGGTGGGAAGTCTCCTTCCTGCCTTCTCATGGACTTGAGTAGAAGAGGCTGAGATGCGGCATGGGGAGGTGACTAGATGGAGCAACGGGAAAGAAAAGTCAGAGAAACCAAACCCAGGGGAAAATGCTGGTAGCTGGGTGAGTGTGTTTGCAGGAAGGAGAAATACAAACATGGGCGATGCAGCCCATGGGGGTAAAAAAATCCCAACCCTCAAAATATGGCATGGAGCGCCAGGCCAGGGGATGCTGCTGAGCAAAATGGATTAGTGAGAAGCTGGAGGGGCTGGGGGGACGGGGGCGGCCAAACGCAGAGGCCACGAGCTCGATGTGGGGATTCAGATGTGAGTAGCCTCCACACAGGGCTTGTTCGTGCTTGCGCGCTCTCGGTGCCTGGGACAGAGCAGCTTCGCTAATGAGCAGATGTTTTCTCTGTGAGGCTGTTACGACATCCTTTAGGGTTCCTGCTGGAGATGTGTAACCAGTCCCTCCCCACCCACGCTCCGGCTTTGAATGCAAGCCGTAATACACAGTTGTGCAACAGCATTCGCTTCGCGCTGCTCCTGACAATGCAAGGAATGTACAGAAACTGAAGCTTTAAAAAAAAAAAAATGATAATAATAATCCTGATGCGGCTATAAAAAATCTGGCATTTCTGATCTTCAGGCACTCAGCAGCCTGCCTTACCCAGGAACCTGAATTTGGGGTTCCCAACTTGCCAGCCACCTGCGCTGCTGGCTTTGCAGTTTCTTCTTGCCTGGCTCTGGGGCTGCTTCATCAGGTCACCCCAGTCCATACCCGAATTGAGAACAGGACACGCCGGGTACCGGAGCTGCGGTCCATCCATCTCCTCCAAAATGACCAGCCGTTTGGCACCCCATGGCAGCCAGCTCGGCGATGGGGATGCTAAGGCTTTAAAAAAACCCCATGGGGGTAGCGGAGGGTAACAACTGAACTGTCCCTCGCACGGGCCACAGGCACTTGCTGCTTTCGTGGGATATCAAAAACTTTTCATAGAAAACCCCCAGCCATCTGCACGCACCGAATCAACGGCAGAGATGCCGTACAAAGGGCGTTGTTTATGCCACGTCCAGCTGTAAAGCAAAAAAAAACCCCAACCCCGGGGGTTATAGGTAGCGCATACTATAATTGATGGCTTAATTATAGCCTACCTGAGGCATAAGTCTGATGTCTTCCATTTTTCTGGAAAAGTCTCATTTAGTTTCTCATTTATCACCCGAGAATTAACGTCTTGCACAGACACTGCAGAAGGTGAAAGAGTAAGTAGTGCTCCGGCGCTTAAAATGGTTTCACGAAAATGGAACAAATAATAATAAGTACTTGTTTGTTTTTCCTAATGGATTAGCTGGCCTTTTAAAAGAGACTACTTTTCATTACGAATCTTACCTTATTTAAATATGCAGTTGTGTGCTTCTCGTATTGCATTCTCTGTCTTTGAATGGTATTTCTGAACCTCCCTAATTGCTGCCGTTATTTGTGCCTGAGCAGGGCGAGGAGTAAAACTCTGCTTTGATTTGAGCAGATGTGTTTGCATATCGCCTAGGTTACCATTTGCATGGAAGGGAAAAAGATCGCAACCACGGCATCCCCCGTCTTTCCTGGCTGAACCACGGCCTGTGGAAAATGCTAAATGCTGAAGGAATCATCAATAAATCATAACGCTCTTCCCTGTTTGAGCAATTTATCCTGGAGAATCTTAAATTGCAGTTATTTTCAGAACGCCGCTGCGAGGTCTGCGTGTGTTTCATGGTCGGGTAAACTCAGCACGGTGTTTAAATGAGTCGCTCGAGGTCTCGCAGCAAAGTAATGGCAGACTCACCACATCCCCTTTCTTTTCCAAACTGGCCCATCATCTTCCATTTGGAAGAAAACGGGGGAAAAAACTTGCATCTCCCTTCTCCGTGTGTGATGTAGCGTTTTCAAGGGAAGGGCCTGATTCTGGGGGCGGAGGTACTTGGCCGTGGTGGTCGGGAAGAGGTGAAGGCAGTGCAGGCAGCCTGGCTGAGCATAAGCCCTCCGGGGCCACCACCGCAGGGGACAAGACAAGGGTGGCACTGCCCGGGGGCCTCCCAGTAGCCACCCACCTTCCTTTCTTCAACTCCTCCTGTATTTGCCCCATTTGCAGTCCTCCCCGGCCATTGGCAGGGCCGCGGGCAGCCTTGGGGTGCAAGAAGCACTGGGAAGAACGGGCAGGGAAGGGCAGAGCCGATGCTGGGGCGGCTCTACTCCGCGGCGTAGCTCCTGCACCACGCGGGACCGTGGGTTTGTAACTCAGATGGCGAGTGGGACACGTGGCACCCCACGTGCTCTGCTGCCTGGGATGCTTTCGTAGTCCTCTCTCTCCTGATCCCGAATTCAGGTTCCCACACACAGCGTGCCACCGAGATTATCTTTTATGCAAAGCAACACTAGCCTGGTTGCGAAGCTCGCCCGTGCCGCCATCGCAGTTGACATTATCTTTCAAGCAGCTGAAGTTCAAACGAGCAACCAACTGTCTTGGGAATGGGGTGGGGGAGGACCAGGGCTCAGCGAGGCGGCAACGAGGGAAGCCAGCATCTTCCTAGAGGTCCCTTCCAACCCTTCACGTTGATTCTGTGATTCCAGCAACGAATCGTTGGGATTCATTGCCTGAAACGTTGGGATTTAGAAGGCTATCCGATGCACAAATAAGGCTGTTGCAGTTAAATTAATCCTAGCTCGATAGAGTTGAATTTCTTCCACACTATTAAATGGTGTTAAAGCCTAGTGACGTAATGATACCTGGAGATGGGCATCCCAGAGGGTGACTGCTCAGGTAAAGGGGGAACAACTGAACTGTTTTCCTCTACTCTGTGTATAACAGCGTGTTTTCCCACACAGCTACACCATCTGTAACGCTCGTGGTTATACTGTAGAACTGAAACTCCGTTATTATGGTTTTTTTTACCAGTAGGTGCTCAGGTACCTCTCATTTGCTTTAGGAGCCTTTGGAATTGACATTTTCTCTCTAGCCATCAGGGCTGGAAACCTTTATTCCCCTAATAAAAGCTGAGATTTTCACATAATAACATGATTCTGGTAACTAGAGCTTTAAGAAAAAGGTCAGATAATGTGACACTTGCAATAAAAGCTCAAGATTTGACAAAACCGTATTTAGTGCAGTTTCCAGCTGAATGGGGAATTGCCATTATGCGTTTGGTTTAAAGTACACTTACATTTATTCCAGGAAAGCTCTAATGCAACCTTTTCCTATTAGGTAAATAAAAGATTAAGTTAATGCTGCCACTTATTTTAAAATCTACTGAAATTATCGGGGGCGGGGAAGTGGGGGGAGAAGAGGGAAAGACTTGATGAGTCGCTATGTTGGTGAAACTTTGCTCGGCGTCATTCATTAATATTCATAGTAGATTTCACTAATTATAGTCTGAAGCAACGCTTCCTCGTTTTCTTTTTTAGCTTTTTGGTCATTTCAGGGAATTTCTGGTGTCGTTTAATGAGTCAGCGTGCGTGGGTGTCTCTTCTTGAGAGGAGGGGCAGGAGAAAGAGTTTTAGGGCACGCACCGCTCGGAGGTGGGGAAGAGGGCGAGGGGTTTGACCGGGGATGGCTGCAAGCAGGCGCTGCTGGTCTTTATCCTCCTGGGGGCTTGATATCGGTACCAGGCTCTCATGGAAATTAAGCGTCCTCCCTCCTTTCACATGGAACAATTGCTTTATGTGGGACACCTGGCATCAGGTTTTCTCCTCGCAGCCCTTCCAGCACAAGCATGTAGAAAGCGCGACTGCAAATAACACGAATACAAATTTGGGCAAAGAACTGACCTTTTCATTCCAGCTCAGACTAGGAGAAGATTTTTTATTTTCCCCATACTTTCTAAAGGCTGGCAGGCTGTTGTGTCCACAGCATAGGGCATGCAGGGGACATAAGGGTTAAAACAGCTGAGAAATAATATATAGAGAGATTTTATTTTATTTTTTAGCTAAACCACGCCCTTTGCCCCAAAAGACTTTGCAAGGGTACCTAGGACTCTTTCTTTAATGAAAAGGATTCTACCACATCCTTGTTTTGAGAAAAGCGGAGAAATATGTCAAAATTGGTCAAAAATAAGCTGTGCAAATAACATTTGGTATTGTAAATGAGAGCATGAAATGACTTGTGGTCAAATTTGTACGTTTATATTCATAAAGATTCTTTCAGAAAGGATGTTTTATTCCATTTTCCCTTATTTCACAACTGAACAACAAGATTTTATTGCTTCTCATATACCCAAGCTTGCTTTTTACCAGCACTGCTGATATATAATGGGATTTCGCATATTCTTGCCACTGTTTACCAAAATGTCTTTAAATTATTGAATCCACTCCTGCATTAGCCTTTTACCGTGGGCTTCATTGGGTAGGCATAGCACGGGATCTGGTTCGTAGCCCTGCTCCTTCCTTGTTGCTTGTTAATTAATCAGTTTCATACCATTGATCAAACTTTGATGGCTAAAGACTGTTTCCCTGTATTCTGAAAATACACAAAGAAACGTTGCTGTAAAGGTCTGGCGTTCAGGGAAGGAGCGATTACTGGCTTCAGTGAGCATCTAGAGTAGAGTAGCATCTACTGGAAATTAAACGAAATGACAGCTCAGAAATGAAAAGTACAATAAAACCTTGGCAACGCAGGGGAGGTGGCTGCTTCCACTCCTTAGAGGCAAACTTTCCGCAGCCCGTGGGACAATGTGATTAGGAGAAGACCAACCTGGATGAATCCACACAGCCAGGCTGTTTGGTGTATCCCTCAGGTAGCTTCTATCGAGGTTCTTAGACGGAGGAGAAGCCGTCACGGGGGATAAGTCAGTGCCTGGTCTCAGCTGCGTACCCGTCCCATCTTCTCTCCATGGGTTTGCAGGGAGCAGCATCCCAAAAGCGTCCGTGGGAGGGGAAGGGATGCTGGGCACAGCCCCCTTTGCTCCCCCTCTTCTGCCGGCCGGTCCCTACACTGTACTACATTTGGGGACTGCCACCCTCCTCTCCCTGAGCAAAGTTTTGACGAGAGGTCCTCCGCAGGAAAGGAGGAAGGGCTTTGCCAGAGTTGAAGGTGCAATCCTTCAGGATTTTTGGCCTAGGAATTCCGTATGGGGCTCACCCACACCCCCACCCCCTATCCCGGAGACGACACACAGCCGGCTTCTCCGTTAGCATCGTTTTGCGTGGGTAGCTCAAACCGTGCCTCTGGAGCGAAAGAGAGAAGGTACTTTCACTAAGTGGGCTGCCATTGATTTTCATATGTTCATAGGTATCAGAGAGGAAAAAGACCTATTAAATCATCTAGTCGGTATAATCAGTGCAGAACTATTCCCTGCTGGACATTTACCGGTGGTTTGTCAACTCTAGTTCAGGAAATTGAGTTGTAGTGTTCAATATAATGGATTCTAAATTTCCATTTAATATCAGTTTTCTTTGGTTTCTGCTTTTACATTAATGCATTGATGTGCTTTATATTGATTGACTTTTCTTAGTGTAATGAGAACAAAATGCCACTTATGATTTAAGTCATTTAACTCAAACTAGCAAGCTATCAAGCTAGCTCCTCCCAGGGGAAAATCATAATGGCTATAGCAGAGAGCCATGTCGATACACAAGTGTTGGTAAGATAGATAATTCTGCAAATGTTTTAATTTATTTCAAAACAATGGTAGAGAGTTATACAGCTGAATATACCGTCAAAAACTACTCAAACAATGAATTAAATCCTCAGCACTAATCTCGCCGGTCCTACTTGTCTCAGTCCTACAGTCTCCCAGCCTCCTAGCAGTTTCATACATCTTAGGCACTCAGCTGCCTTTGCAAAAATAGAGGAAATTCTTCAAAATCATGTGAAACAAAGAAAATGGTACATTAACCTTTGAGCCAAATCCCTGCTTGGTTATGACCACTATGCCATGGAGGTCTGTTGGAGAAGGACTGAAAGAAGAAGAGCCAACCCATTGCTTTCCCTCCCCTCAACTAATAAAACCTGGTGCTGCTAGTAGTGGATTATTCATAGATTTCAATGTAGCAGCAGACCTAGCGTGAGGTGACAGAAGTAGGTTTTGATCCTTATAAATAGGTTGCTGAAAAGGCACTGTGATTACTGTCATATATATCATTACTTAATATGAAAAATGTCATACCCCTCTAGTACCAGGCTCTTATAAACATGTTCTGAGTTTTAACACCCCAGCTGTTTCGCAAATGCTGCCAAAATGTTAGCCGCTGGAAGAGAGCTCTGGGCTTAAACATCTGTAGAACGCAGATGCGGTGCAGGGTGAAGTGTAATCTAAAACTGCCGGAAAGCAATTAAAATCTTACCGTTCTTAGTAACACATCACTGGAATTGTTTATAAGCATTAATTTTGAATATTGGGTAACAGCCTACTCCATATGCTGGGTAAGAAATAATCAGACTGAAGATGTTGTGCTCCTGTGATACACTCCTTATGCTAGATTTTTTGTATGAACTTTTAATAAATTTGGGGTAAAGAAATAAGGCAGATGATATAAAATTTTCTCCTTGCAGAACGATGCAGTCATCTTTAATTATGAATTCATGGGAAGGTATGAGAAGGAAAAGACATCCAGATCCTTTCTTCTCTTCCTTGCATTGTCTACTGTCATATTTACCGTCTCGCGGTGGTCTGTATCTTGCCTAGAACATGCAATTACTGTCAGGAGTTGTTTTTAACCAGTATTTCTCTGAACTGTTCCAATCCAGCCTGAAAATATAAAAACCTTACGACCACTTCTGACTGTCAACAGATCTGTTCTCATTCCCTGCCAAAAAAAGTTAATTACAAATAAACTATTTCAAGAGAATTTGAAGTGCACTTAGACCAAGCAGACTGCTGTCAGTGATTTTCTGCAGAAGGTGAAGAATCGGAAAATTTCCCATGACTTCAGGCTGTTTCCCTGGAAAAGTGTCAAAGACAGAACCGAGAAGAAGGTGGTTGGGAGCATAGCTAAGTCACACTCCTCATTTCCAGAACTAATTATACTACTTATATATGGCTGCTCTCCAAGGAAAACAAATCTATCCATGCTTTCTCCATCCATCTTTCTTCGTTCCAGAAGCTGCTTTTGATTCATCCTCCACAATCTTACAAAGTTGGAAGGGAACATAAGGGCAGCCAGGCCGAAGGTCCCTGCAGCCCAATAGCCCGTCTCCAGCAATGGCATGAGCAGGCTACGGAGAAATAAGAATACAGCAAGTAAATATCATCCTTCCCCCAGCAGTTTCCCTGAAAATGACTTTTTGCAGATGAGGGAACTTCTTGAGCTCTTACTCGCTGAGGGTCCTGTTGGCCCCACAGAGGTTGCATCCTTGGACAGGGAGTGTCGGCGGCATTCTGCGAAGGACCATGTCTGCGTGCCTTTTTCAGCTCTGGCTCCTCCTGGATCCCTCCGATTCTTGTAGTGGAAGATGCGTTGTGAATGCTTGACCCAGGTCTGCTCCCTCCTCCCATGACCTGGGGCCTCTGTCCTATCTCCTTAGTTACCCTCTCTCCAGACAAAGAGTCTTAGCCTACCAACTTGTTCCTCATAGGGCAATTTTTGATACATGGTCACGCTTCTTGCCCCTTTTTGACGTTTTTCCTCAGTTCTGCTATAGCTGTTTGAGACCAGAGCTGCATACATACTGAGAACATACAATCCATACTAACAGAGTAAGTTTATAGTAGCAAGAATGGCCTCAGAACTGAGATAAAACATGATTTTTCACTTTGTATTCTCCATGAAGTGTCTGGAGACACCAGACACAAAATCAGAAGCAGCAGCTGGAGCTGCGTCCAGCCGCCAGTGCCAAGAAGCAATCATAACATGTAGTCCTGCCCATTCACCCACTGGGCTCCTTCTTAAAATGAAAAGGATTTCCTGCTCCCATTCTCCCACTCTTCATCCCCATTCCTGTTAAGAAACTTTCTCACATCTTTATTCCTCTTCTTGGGTTAGATACCTTCTTTTTCTCTCTTCATTTTTGGTCTAACTTCATTGATATTCAGATTATATCTCTCTTTCTTGTTGTTATGGGTTTTTCTTTGGCTTACAGATGTTTTTCATGTCCCCTCTCAGCTATACTTTGGCTAAGGCATGTGAAACAGGCTCCTCTACCTGCTGCTTAGGATGAACTAATCCTTCTGGGACAGTTCAAGATAAATCACTAAAGCCAAGGGTCTCTCTACTAATCATACCATTGGCTCAAGCAACTGTCCCACAGGTACAGTTTACCCTCCTTTGATTGAACAGAAACATTTAGTATTCAACATTTAAATGACACAAAATTTCAAACACATAGAAGAAGAGCTTGAACTAAACTAATTACATCCCTTAGCCCCTTCGTGTCTTGTGGGCCTGGAAGCCTTTCCCAAAACATCCAGTTTCACTTTGTGCGATGGTGGTGAATCCTTCAGCTGTGGTTGTTGTGGTTGTGGTATGGATTTGATCCGAGTTACTTCAGTTGTTATATTTATCACCGCCAGTGAACCCTACTGTGCGACATTATTCCATGAGAAATGCAATAGCTCTGATATACACAATCAGTCATTTATCTATATCTCTTATTTATCTATATCCTCTGGTGAGGCTGTCTCAGAGGAATGAGAGTGGATCTTGGAAGAATTCATTGCAAAGAAATATATTCCTATTTTGTTCCAGAGACAAATTTTTTCCTCTTTGGATATGAGTTCTCCTGTTTGACTTGTCCTATATATGTGCCACATATACAATGTCTCGTAATGTTTCTTACTGTGCCAAAACTTCTTAATCTGTTGCCTTTACTCAAGCTGGTATGTTGAACGCAGCTCTGGATTTTGTTTCGCTAGCGTGTCAAATCCTTAGAAAGCGTATCTGCAATCATGGAAGTGCTTATAATGTGTGTACAATTTGCATATGGCTATATCTTTGTTTCCGGGGATCTTTCCTTGTAGATATGTCAAGCACTATTTTTCCAATGGCAGCAACATCAGTTTCAGCTATGGGGATCTTCTCAAAAGGTGATACTAAACTTTTTACACCCACGAGCAAAACCCAAAGTTGCCTCCTCTGAACCATGCTTGCATTTCACAATTTTTGGTACCCAAAATGTGCTACCCTGCGGTTGAGGTGCAGCTGCTGTTCCTCCAGTAGTCCTCTTGAACCTCTCCATGAGGAGTATAGAAAATAATTAACTTATTAAGATTTGCATGATGTGAGAAATAGCCATCATTTTCCTGGTGTCTGTGGTTTGCTACCTTAGGTCCACATTTACCATAGCAAAGTAGGATTGTGCTACGTCCTTGTCCCACAGGATAAGCCCTTCACCACCACCATCTACTCCGCTAGCTCAGTGCTTCCTCCAGGCCAGTCAACTTCCTACAGATTTTAGAGTTTTAAGTGTTTACTGCCCCTCTGTGCTCAAACACAACGGTGCCCACGCGTGTGGTCCGCGCCCGATGCAGGGACCTGCTGGAGCTGGGGCTAGCGTGCTGTGACCCGTGACCACGCTCATTTTCATAGACAATTCTCCCTTTTCTGGCCACGGGCATGTTGTGTTCAGTACTGGAAGAAGTTTGTTGCTTCTGATGGCTGCCAGGTTAAATGGCATTTATTATACTGTATCGATGCTCTCCGTGAAGCAGCCTCTGAGGTACAAACCCCACAGCCGTGCCTTGCATAAAATACAGGTGAAGCCCTTGACTGCTGGAACCTAACAGGAAAAATAAACGGAGACGACTTCCAAGCTCAAAACCTTAACCACCTCAGGAAAATCCAATAAGTGTTTATGCTCTTTCCTTTTAAGCAATTCAATCTGCTTAGTTTAAACCCAGAGTCAGTTCGGACACGTCCTGTAGAGCCATAAATCAGAGCGCTCTGTCTCTTTGCCAGTACGAGATGGATGCCTGCTTCGTGTTAATGACTATTCAAACTGTACTCAGGCTCCGAAAAGCAGCGTCGGAGCGCAGGGCTGTCAAGGCACGGTGCTGAGGGTGTATCATCTGGTTCTCTTCATCCCACGGAGCAGGAATACACCAGCACCTGCCTCGGCCGTCTGGCCCCGGAGAGGCTCCCAGGCTGCTCCGGCGGGGCTCCACGGCTTCTTTAGTGCCTCTCATTGAGCATCTGCTCGTTACTCGCCCAGTAACAATTCCTCAGTGCTTTCCCTCCAATTATCTCGATTTCCTGGATCCTGTACGATCACTCGCATAAACGTTACTTTCCTTACGTGCATAGCCGGGGCAATTTCTGCAGCTCCCCCGCGTAACGGCTGTGCCCCCCCATCCTGCGCCGGCGCAGAGCGTTTCTGGTGGGTTTTTACGGCTGGGAAGCTGGCGTAGAGTTGCTGGAGGATGGCGGGAGGAGCAGAGCCACCTTTTCCCAAAATTGAGTCTGTGCTGAAACGCCAGGTATTGAGAGGAACTTTTCCCGGGGCCGTGAGAGTTCCCTGAGAAGATCCTGCACAATGACGCGAGGCAGGCTCGTTCCTCACCTCACGAAACGAAATTAGCCGAGGTTTCACAACGTATGAAAGAACAGAGAAAAGGTGGCAGGGGATGGTGCTTAATCACTGGATATTAAGCAATGCAGGGCAAGACAAATGAGGGTGACAGGCTCTTTGGGGATGCCGCGTCAAGTAGCCACGCGGAGGTGAGTGGTAGCCCTCGCCTGACACACGCAGGCATCTGTTGCCACCGTCACGCCGTGGGCCAGGGCAGCGAGGTGAGAGAGGAGAGCTCCCCAAACCCAAAATGCCTAAACGCACCTCAGCAGGGTCTTCTTACTCACCTGGGGAACAGGAAAACACTAAAAATGTTTATCTTAAAACAGAGCTAGAAATGCAGCTGGCGATTCCAACAAATCCTGGTTTTATTTTATTTTTCACTGTGCCTTCTTAGGTAAAGACATATGTCTCTCATTGAGTAAAAATTAATATCACCCTGATTTCCTCCAATGTGGAAATTACTTGGTTTTTTTTTTTTTTTAAACCTGATAATGGATGCTTTATTGCTAAATTTCAGCTCAGGTATTTAAACACAATCCTTAGTCTACCTTTAGCCATATATTTTATTCTTTTATATTCCCCTCTGAAGTACTAATATATTCAGGCATGAACAGAGGATGTCCTCATCAGAAAGTGCTAAAGGTATGTGGTAATTAACTTTTGCTTAAAGAACCTCCTATGAAGCGGCATGATCTAAAAGCATAAATATAAGAAGTTGCATAAATCTGAAAGTATAGCAGCCCAAATTACTTCAGAGTTTATTTTATTACATAAATATGCATCACCAGATCCTGACTTCTTACTCCTGTGGACAGAAATAGTCAGAGTTATAGCTAATACTTCTTACCTGTGGTTTTGGAATAGCATAACGTTACAGATGCTAGAAACAAAAGTGAGTCCTTAGTTGCCACAGAAGCCAGGTAGCAAAGAGACTTGGGGGAAAAAGTGGCTGGTTTGGTGGGTTTTTTTGAATACAGGGTTTACTGAGGCATTTGAGGGACCTCAGCTCTAAATTTAAGTGCAATTGGATTAGGAAAACCCTCTCTGAAAACAAAATACAGCCAATTGACATTAGGGTACAGCAGCATTTCCAAGCCCTTAAAATATTATGAATGGAGTTAAAAGGTGCCCTTGCTTTGCAGCTCTGGATTTTTGGGTGCCCTGCTCCTGGGGGACACCCACGTGTGAGATAGCATCGTGCCTCACCTGAACCCACGAGTGGCTCCACTCCACGTGCGCCGCTCCTGGTATTCAAAGATTTGTGAAAGCACGGCTTGAAAGAAAGGTTGGCAGCAGAAATACAGAGAATACGGTTGTGCTGCTGCCCCACAAACACGGTTCTGCGTAAACAGCAATGAGAAGCGACATCAAAATAACCAGGGAGTCACCACCTCCCCTGCCCAAGCACCCAGCGTGCGGCAGAAGGGATGAGGGCTCTGGCTTTTTGCTGAGCTTCCTCAGCAAACTCAGCATACCGCTCCTTCCTCACCTGGAAAAAAAAAAATAATCCCTTTTCCTAAGCCCATAGCAATGAACAGCTGACATTCTCTTAGAATGGCTTGGTCTTTCTGCCACAATTTAACCCATTGGCTTTTTACCGGGACCCTACGCATAATTCAAATTCTTTCTCTGCCTCTGCCCATCTGTTTTGGTTTCGTACCTTCTCACACAGCTAGTCTATTTTAACTGGCTGGCTTACTGAATTTCTTTTTCCTTTAAAAGAGAGATAGCTCGGAAAACACTTTGGTAGGTGTGCCTCTTGGGTCTAGCCAGACATGGTAGGTCAACCTTTTCATGTAAATAAGAAAAGAACGAGCGCGTTGTTGACCAAATTTGGAGTAGGCTCCATAGAAATGTGTTTACCACTGAACAAGTTGCTGGGCTCCAGCATGAATTTCTAGTCAAAACAACAGGTAGGAGAAAGAGGGGAAATCCAGAGTACTTTGTTCACATGGAACGAGGTAGCTTACCATCCCAATTTGGAACCAGAACTAGGTGGGGGCTGTAGATATTTATACGATTTCTGTAACTGACTGTATACTTACATCTTTGAATGGAGCGATTTCATTTTGCATATGTACATTAATATAGATTGAGCCAAAGACTGCAAATTACTCCGTTATTTTCGCCAAAAAAACAAGAAGGAGGAAATCTGTGATTCTTGTAGTCGGTTTTGATCTGCGCTGCAACAAAAGCAAGCGTTTAAAGGGGCAGGGGCAAGTTACAAAAAGGCAATGGATGGTAGAAAAGCCTGAGAAAATACACAAGCCCCGTGGCTAGTGAGCTGAATTCAGACATGGCACACGTGAGTTTGACTCCCTGGTTTGCACTCGCATCTCCCAGGGAGCTTCCTGGCCACAAAATTCCTGGATATTCTGGAGTTCTCTCGTTCTGGCTTACCATTAAAAATTTTAAGCATCCTGGTTTCACCTTGATGCAAATGAGATTAAGTTCCACGCCTTTGTTTGTTTGTTTGTTCTTATTTAAATTAAATACCAATTTTTCTGACCACACCTGCTCCTTCACATTCACTTCTGAAAGCATCAGGCTCTTGCTGGAGTGCCAGAGACGGAGGCTGGTTTTTCTGGTTTTTCCTCTTCTAGAAAATCCTTTACACTTGAAGCACCTTTTAATCCTTCTCTTCACGTTTGAAATGTCTTATGTCATCTTTAATAAAAAGATGGCTACAGAAATCCCTGTAATACTGCCTGGACTTGCGAGTGGTAGCTTGGAGTAGGACTTCTTGTGGTTCTCAGCTACCAGAACGTTTTATAAGTGAGGAGGAGTAGCTTGGACTTTGGGCTCTGCTAGGGTGTTCTTCACAGTTCTCTGAGCAGAAGGGATTTGCCCTGGTTGTTTTGGGAGCAAAAGGACACAAAACAAGATAAAGTTGAGTATTTTGGAGCTGAGCCAGGCTCCATATTGCCTTACAGCATGTCAGAAGTTCGGTAAATCCAGCCACTGATGGACACTTGTGCCTCTCAGGTTTATCCATCATCCACCCCACAATAAACTTGTGCTGTTAATGCATGTGAATATTCTTTCACTCCGAGGACGTTGTAGAATAACACATTTAGGATGACGATTTTGAGGGTCATCACACTTGCAGAGACGGGACATTTCACTGTGTTAGAGCTTTCTGTAAGTTTTAAGATGTGGCGAGTTTTAATGATAAAAGTATGTGCTCACTTTAAAAAGTGTGGATTTTCCCTATGAGAACAAAGACAAAGCAATACATTTCACCATTATGATTATGCCTAACATTAAAATTTCTTTCCTCTTCCAGCTAATTCACCTTCTCCTTTTTTTAAGCCAGAATCTCTGTAGCATTGAGACATCTAAGCCATAATCCAAAGCACAATGCTACTAAACAGTACCGAAATCTTTTTAATTAAACTTCTCCTTCTGAGGAGTTCTCCTCAGGAGGAGAAATGCTTTTGTGAGAGGTTTCTGTGGGCACCACGAGGAACCTGCAGAAAAGCAGGATTTCTCAACTCCGCTCCACTGGAGTCCCTGGAAGCTTCTTAGGCGCTTTCTGACAAGCATAACGTAACTAGGAAGGGAGCTTTTGTATTTATGAGATTCCCACCTGGAAAATAGAGGAAAACTCAACAGATAAATAAAATACATCTGAATTAAAAGATTCTTGCCAATTTGGCAAGATGGTTCATTGGCCAGGTTGTGACTAGGTTGTATTACAAAACAAGACAAAGTGAACGAGTCTAGAGACATATTGTCTTCAGCTGAATGCTGTAATTAAAAAAAAAACAAACCCAAAAAACCCCAAACCAACAACTTACACTCTAAAATCTATGCTGTCTTTTAATAGCACGTATTACCTTTAATGATGCAGGTCTTTTAGCTGTGGAGGAATACGGACGGCAATTAGACAAGCTTAGCTGGCCTCAAATTTTAGTGTTCTCAGTTTTTCTTGTGTGGCTCAGTGCAAAATCCTTTTTTATTTCTTGCTCAGCAGAAATGGCGGGGTGTGGAGAAGAGGTGGTGTGTTTGCGCTCCAGAGGATAGGAGCTGGCTGTACTCCTTTTGAACCAGCAGCGATTACTAGGAGCACAGGGAAGAGATGAAAGCCTGCTTATAAGTCCTCCCTGCATAGCTGAGAGATGTTTTTGTTGTATTTTATTTTATTTTATTTTACATTAGGGGCCCCAGACTGGTCACCATAAAACTCACAGCACATGAGTAGAGGGGATAATGCCGGAATCTCATCAGGGTTTCTGTACATAAATTCAGGGTTCCTACACGTGTGTTTGCTAATCTAATCTTAGCGATGTCTTCAGGTCTGAGATCCGTTCAGGGTTACAGATCTCTTCATCTGCTGGATTTTTTTTTTTTCATTTTTATTTTCCTTTGTGTTTTTAAATGAAAGCATTTTCCTACTACTTGCCTCTGAGTTTTAAGTGTATTTACTCAGTAGACAAAGACTCTTTAGATATTTTCCTAAGGTTTACTTTCCGTGTGAGCTGAAAACAGACAACATGACAGATTTGACAGATAAATCCACATAGATCTTCCTGAAGAATACAAAACGTTAATTTCAGCCTACACATATTTCAAGATCAACTTAAAAAGAGGAGAGATGAAAGATTACTTTTAAAAGAGTATTTATAGCATATTGGCTTATATCAATAAGACTGTATGGAGAAATAAGAACTGTCAGACTATTTAAACAGACGGTTGCAGTGTACTCTGTGGAGTGTTACAGCTAGGATTGGGCAAGCGTACAACAAGCAGAGTGCAAAATCTTTCCTATTTGAAGAAAAGGGTAAGACTGAACGCTCTCCTGTCTGTTCCCTTGCAGATGTCTGCCTTGATGGGTGTTTCCATTCCTGCTCTGACATATTTTTTCATGTAGTAAAGCTGAACTACTTGCAGGTGAAGATAATTCTTGCTTGTTGGAAAGCTGTTAGAACAGTTTTCTCAGAGGAAGTGATGGAAACTCGCTTGAGAACGCTGGGACGGGATGTTTTCATGGCAGTGTTAGAGGCTCCAAAATCATGAAACGCAGAGTTAAAATGCAGACACCAGTTCTGAGGAGCTACCTGTTGGCGGCTTGTGTAGCTTAAAAAGCAGGTGTGTTCAACTGAAAATAAACGGTACGAGGCAGAAGGTGGACTTAGGTCTTCTGAGGAGAACAACCATTTTATCTACTGTCATGCAAGGAGAAAGGGAAACTATGAGTAAAAGTAGGGCTGGTGTTCACGAGCCTTGGAAGTCTTAGCTCTGAGGCTTTTTGTCAGGAAGGTAAGGGGTCAGCTCGCCACAAGCTGCCTTTTGGAAGTTTGATGGGGCTATGGAAAGTCCTTGTACTGAGCTGGGCGCACACCCCTGCTCTGCCGTGGGAGAGGTTTGTCTCCCGAGTCACCAGGGGGAGATAGGCACAAAGTACAGAAAAATGGAGAGTGTGGTAAATTGGATTTGATTTGCCAGAACTGAGCTTAAATGAAGGAAGGAAAGCATGTGATCTGCCATTACCGAGGCTTTCTGCTCTGCAGGCAGGCAGGGGAACGACTGTCACTTGCTACTGGCAGTGACACCGGGATTGCTGCTTTGGAGAACCCAGCTGTCCTACTGGGCTACATGCAGGGGCTAGAGAGAGGCAAAAAAATGATGCAGAGCTCAGCTGCCTTAAAAAAGGCAGAGTGGTTTTGGACCCAGCATGGAAACCCAGTCTGTTGGTATCTCAGGAACCATGTCATAACCCCTCTCAGAAATGAACTGACCTTCCTTCTAAAGGCAAGTTTGGGATTTTTTTTTTGCCTGTTCCAGCTGCAAAGCTTCTTCAGAATCAGGTCTTCCAAACGGCAGGGAGCTTGTTGATAATTCCTAAGTTTGCTGCTAGCTAATCTACATCTATTTGTTGTCGCTGTCACTGTTGCCCTCCCTCAAGCCCCCTCATATATTCCCCGCTATACTCAAAGAAAGTAATCTTCTCTTCTTCTCACCCCTCCTTGTAAGTTAGGCTCTCCCTTCACCTAACCATCCCAGCAGCCTTTCTGCCCAGCCGTTACAAACTCCTGGTTTTAATGTGTTTGACAGGAGCAAGAGACAGTAGAGATTTATTTATTTATTTTTCCCCCCACAAAGTTTGGAGGAATCTCTTTTCCTAGCCGTGACAGGAACTCGCGTCTGAACTCCTGGTATTAGAATCTGATTCTGAAGCTTTTTCGTGCTAGGACTCTTCAAATGGGTGTTCCTCAGCCGGACAGGGATGTCATGCAGAAATATTTTCATGGAATTGCAACGCTAAACCCCCTGGGGCATGCACCACTCAAACCATGGAACAAACAGGACCTAGGGAGCACAATCCCAGTCTGTAAACGCTAATGCACTGCTCTGATTAAAGTATTTGCGCTCAAAGCTACATAAACCCACGTTAAAATGTTTCAGAAGTGCTTAAGTTGCCAAATCTCACTGTCTTGTAGCCAGACTTAGGTTCTTCCATCATTTATTTGCTTTTGGGGTTACCTGAAGTTCTAAATTTCATGAATTTACAAGCTGCCATGGAAATTAATTTTGTCACAGGCTGAAAATAAGTAGCAGTTGCATGTACTCATAAACCCCTTTTATTGGCTTCCTACGCGAATTTAATTTCAGTCCTTCAGCTGAAATGCAAACCACAAGGAAGCACACTTTAAGAAAACTAAACCCCCATGTTTCCAAAATGTGCAAATGCAAACAAATGAATGTGTTTCAAATACAATTCTGTATTGAGTACTAAAATATAGCTTGACAAATCACACTATGAATTGAATTGCTTCTTCCATTTTTTAGCCAAAAAACGTTTTTAAATGTCAACAGTTGCAATCCTTTATTCTTTGAGCACGAAGAACACTTTTATCACCAAACTACCAAATATTTTCCCATGTGCATCATGCTTCCCATACGTGTAACTACAAAACAGATCAGAAAGAAAGAGGAAGACACGAAATCAGACAAATAAGACGTTTTTCTCCTTTCGAAATACAATCCTAAATGCAGAATCTGGAATAATTAGCAGCTCTTTACACCCAGAAACAATTTTAATATAAATGATATTGTAACCTGGGGCCTAAGCCTGCAAACATTAAAGAATATGAGGTTATTTTATGCATGTGAGTAATTCCTCTTGAGAATATTTGCAAGATTAGAAACCAGAGTAATGTGATAAGATAGTATGGAAGGAGATTGTATTACATCTGCACAGGCTGTGCCGGTTAGATACCACTAATGTAGTCTATTTAATATTAGTCAAGCTCACAGGCTTCATAAAGATGACAAGATTAGATATTTTAACAAAACAAAATTAATCTATCTCTAGCACTGTCAGGTTGGCACCTTTGACGAGGAGAGCAAAGTCTAGCTAAAGACTCCATTTCGGGAAACAATCACTATATGTTCTTCAATATATAGAAAGCTCTGAAAATCCCTGTTGATGTGGAGAAAATATATTAATGGTATACACCGCACCGTACACACAAAGAGGTAGCATACCTAACTGTTAGCTCTTCAGAGTGGTCCAGCCCTACCATAATTAACAGCAAAACTCCTAGGATTGAAGGAACCAAATCCTTGCCTATATTGTCACTGCAGCTAAAAGATGCCAGTGAGCCAGAGACTTAAGAGACAGCAGAGTTGCGTGCATCTGCATCAGAAAGTGATCTGGCCCTACGCAAGCCTACAGGAAGACAATGTTAATTCTTTATTATTCAGATATTTTAAAAGGAAATTTTACATAGACACTTTAAATGCTTTTCTCTGCGTTTTAAAAGTGCAGTGATGTGCAACAGAACGCTTCCGGAGCTCATGAAACTTCGGTGATATTACTAAAAACACAACATCTTTGAAAGTTACGTTCCTTTCTGTACATAAGGACCTCATTATGTGGAGCTGGAGAATCTGTTGGGGACCCTAAATGACGGATGCGTTTTTGTAAGCATAAACGGCTCGACAGTAATTTCACTTTAATGTTATGTTAGCAGTTTTTATCCGTCTTGTTACAATCAGGCCTTTGAGAAATGGTATTTACAGATCATTTTTGGCCAAAAACATTGGGGGGAAAAAAAGAAAATTCTCTTTACAAAGCCAGAAATGCATTACCCGTCATACAGCCAAGTCCATCTGCTCTTCAGTCATAAATCCTAAATATATATCTTAATTGTATTCAAATTTTCTCACTTGCACCAGAGGAGAGGAAGAACCACCTTACTGAACTTAAATGGTCAGCTGGGGTTTAGTCCAACTCCCACTTAGGTCAATGGCATACGTTTAAGCTCTGCTTAAGTCATTAAACAGAACAATTTCAGATTTTAGGAGTCAAACCCGTGCTTTCTTGAGACTTTTCTGATCCCAATGAGGTTTCTTCTGAGATAGCTCATCTGAAGGTACGCAGAGAAATAGTTTGTTGCAGAAGGACTAGCCAAGGAACGCTGGAGTCAGTGACAGACTCAAACGCAGCCTGAGACAGCGGAGAAATTACCACAATGCAGGGAAAAAAGCCAAAAGGTGAAATTAAATTCCAGTCCGAACACTCACAAGGTCCTGAACAGCACAGATGGTTACTCTGTACTGTGACCCTTGCTGATCGTAACAGTTCATCTGCTCAGGGTAGCTGTTCTCAACAGATGTGACATCGCAAATTTTGTATTGCCTGGTGAAGACTCACAACGTAAGATTTCATACAACTCTGGTGAGTTTTGGTTCCTGCTCAGTTGTTTTCTTCTGTAAAGAGGAAAAACTCTCAAACATACTGTAGAAAGAATATATTGTCTGGCTAACATAAAGTCTACTCTGTGTTATAAAACACTGAAATTATCACATACAGCCAGTGGTTGCCTAATATGTAGTAAAAATATTTTCCTATGATTATTTTTGTAAGTGTGAATTATTTTTTGTGTGTGTAGTAATCAAGATCTAGAAAGTTTTCCTCTTCTCTTTATGAAAGGCTTTGTGGATATTTGTATTATATTTCAGGGGCAAACATTCTCTCCTTACGAATTCCTCCCTTACAGCGCAGTCTAAATTCAGTAAAAGCTGGTCTTTGGAATTCACTGCTAACCCACACCTGTATTTGTGCAGGACGCACTGAATTTGCAGCTTCCACCCCTTTCCTACTCAGAAAGCCCTGCCGAGTTGAAGTGGGAAGAAGAACATTCTGCAGAGGTAGAGTTTCTTCTTTTGACCACCCTTCCCAGAGGCTGAGGCCACACGTTGCTTCCAGTGATGAAAGCAGCAGGAGACCCAGCATGTTTATATTCTTATATCTAAAAGCTGTTCTGCCAAATCTATTTTGGGTAGCTTTAGTTCAGCACTAGTTCTTTTTTGGAGTAAACTCAAGCATCTATGGGGTCAAACAACGTTTCATAAGGTAAAATGAGATTTTCTTTTAACGTTGCCATCTGTTTGCCCACCACTTTGTCTTGTAAGCTACTTTAAAAGGACATTAAGCAAAGCACTTGAAAGGCAGGCAAACGTTGCTAATGCAATGTTATCTCTGTGACCCTACAGGATGACACAACTTAATAGCACTCCTTTCAAAAACATCCCCATCCCATTCAAGGCGAAATTAAACATCCTGTGTTTCTTCTGAAATTCACCACTTAACACAATTTCATTCCCTGAATGGTTTACATTGTGTACCAAGGAAAATGTGCTTATAGGTGAGAACTGTGCCAGCTTAATTATTATATTATGACCACTTTGCATATGGGAAGTGGTAAATTCTGTCAAATAACTGTTCGAAAGGAGGTTTTGGTTCTGTATAGAACACTATACTATATAATAATAGTATTGATATATGATAATATAATAATAGTATTAACATATGATACTATATTAATATAATGCTATTAATATATAATTATACTGTTCTATTTTGCAAACAAAAGTTTGCTATCCTTCAAAGCACAATGGTGAAGCTGTATGACAGAGTGGATGCTTACTACATCGTACAGTAAGCTGAGTCCATGTCATCCGTACCAGGTCTTTCACAGATATTATACCTTTTATTAAAAAGGAGTGTTTGCAAGATCAAGTATTTTCCTCAGAAAGAAAAGCAGATGCATTTAATTATTTCTGAGTATTTAGATGCATCACTGACTTTCCAGTTTGACTTTGCTTCCTCTGTCACCCTTGTCATCAGTAAAGAGCATTTTCATCTACAGAAAAGGCGAGGGGGATGATAATGATGAGATTTCAAAAAAAACCCCAACCCTGAGTATCAGGCAGGGCTTTCTCTATGCCTGCTATGTGCTCCCACATTCACCAGGGGTGACTCGAAAATCTCACAGACAACTCACACAGTCAAATTTTCTGTGGAAAAAATAATTGTCATGGAGATTAGGTGGCACATACCAAAGCGCCGGACCCTTTCTACATGCTAATCAACCAGTGTGTGAGAGCTTAATCAAAATGCATATTCTCTAACAGGTAACAAAGCAAAAATCTCCTCTGTCATACGAAGACAGAAAAAATTGCTAGTATGTGCACGACCAAAAAGGTACCAAGTTCTTCAATAGGTATAAAAGCCTGGGCTTTGACAGGGACGACAGCAATCAATCACAGTGTGTGGCAGACCATGAAACTCACTCTGGACTAGGCCAATGAATCAAAGTATTGCTGAAATTGCAAATACTAATGCAACTGTCAAAGATTTAAAGTGATTAAATTCTGCAGTATTAAAGCAATAAAATTCTACCAACATGGTAGTCCTGAGGCAAAGGGATGCCTTAATAACCTAAAAATTGAATTTGCACTCTCTTCTCTGCCCTGAATCATAAATAAAAGTCCTATCACGGTTAATTTGGCCTTTCAGGTTTCCAAGGCAGACATTGTTCTTTGTGGACAGCAAAGATTCCTCTGCAATTTTTATAAGCATATATTGTGTCTTGATACCCGTTTCTAGCCATTTTGTTTTCCTCCACGTTGGTGTACTGTGTTACGTGATTGCCATTTCCCCCTTAAAGGTAACTGCACGCATACATAACTTCTACTGCAATTAGCTAGGTAATTATTGAAGTAAAATTCCTTTCACTTTGGGCTTAACATTCGCCTAATAATGTTAAAAGCACTTTGAGATGATTCTTGACCATATACATGTGAAAACACACACATAAATAAATACTGTGGGTGTGTACTACCTGTGCATTAAAATGATGCACTGATTAGCACTGTTACACCGCTAGAGATGCTATTGGGGCTATGAAATTTTAGGAAACTGTGTTCCAATGTTTTCTATAGCATCTAAAGAATCTTATAGTCCCTCCTTGTGACTAAATTCATGTAGGCTAGATGTGAAGGAAAATACTAGCTAGCTACAAGACCACTATGGGCTGGTCCTGTTAACACAAGAACACCTATATACACATATATAGGTCCATGCACAGGGAAAGTAATTTTCCAGTAGAACTAAGACATAAGTTTACACACTGATAGAATTGTACGGAGACAAGGCGGGCCATAATCCATGTGCGTTTTCTTATTCTTCCGATGGCTTTTTTGGGTTTAGCGCATCCAGTAACAAAGTATTTAAGCTAAACCAAATCAAGCTATTCTTGTAAAACAAAAACAGAAATTAAAAAAAAAAAAACAAAACCCCAAACCTTCAGGTGAGAGAAGTTCATGAGAATGACTACTTGCACAGTCATAAACAGTGCCTGTATATCCTGTCATATCTGCGTTCCCTCCACCTGCATCTAATGTCTACAGTGAAAGAGCCCCATATTTGGCTGCCTGCTAAGACACTACCATAAAAATATTAAGATCTTACTAATATATAAAGAGAGCTCATCCTACTCAGTTATGGATTAACTTCTTATCCGCTAAGACCTCTCACCTAAAACAAACTGTCCTTTCATTTTGAGTTAGCTTACACTAGAGACCAATTTCCATTTCTCTTGCACTGGTAATGCAACTATTTTCCAATAAAGACATAGGCTGGATCACTTGGCTATTGATAATCCTTCAAAATAAGTCGAGAGTGTCACTGCACACAAAAAACCCTGCAGGATGTGCTTGCTCCCACAAGTCCTACTGACATATACTACAGCACACAGCACCAATATTTCACGTGGCATTAAAGTGCAGCTGGTAACACCAAGGCTAATTCAGCAATGAAGATACAAGTAAAGTAACTCTGGTAAAAAATGTCACAAATTTGAGTGACACAGACAAATGGGTCTAAACTAATAATTTCATTATAGTTAGCGAAATACATCAGTTGGAGTTTAATGCTTAGATCTTTCATGCTCCTCAGCCACTACCGTGCAAATACATTTACCCAGTCATTCAGGAGGAGCATCCCTCGCTCCTTGGGAATCGCTTCTGGGACCTGTTTTCCTCCAACCACTTCCCAGGATAGGGATTTTCTGACTTGGATGGCACAAACAGTTTTTTCATGTTAATACTGAATCTCTCAGTATCCACCTATGCTTTGAATTTTTCTCGAGAAAAATATAGCATGCTAGAGACTCAGCAGTTCATTCCTTTCCAGTGGGACAGGATTAGACTTCTGATTTATACAGTGGTTATTTCTTTTATTCAGATATATTTTCTTATTTTTTAAGACAAAAAAAAAGCACTAAAATACCTCTACCATAACTATGCCTGGCTTTGTAACTTAAGACACCACTGCAATAATCTGGCAGTCCTGCAAAAATACGGACTTTTTCCTCAGAAAGGAAAAAGCAAATGGGTATGCATGCTTTTTCTTTTTCTACATAACCTGTAGCCTTATTTTCCTTCCCTCTGTTGTGGTCCTGCACCGGCATTCCACTTCTTCCACTGGAATATGAAACCTGTCATTCTTTGGTACTCCCAGAGGACACAGAAAAGGCGTACACGCCAACTTTTAGCTTTTTTATTAAAATGCACAGCAATGACAAATTTTATACCAAAGTTTTCTTTCTCAGGGATTTTTCAGTTGGTTGAGTTCCACAGGTGTTACAAAAAGGTAAACACCAAACAGAATAAGCAGTCACTTTGACTGCTTTTTTCCATTATTTTGCAAAATTATAACCCCACTCATTTTCCTGCTACCCACAGAATTTCTGGTGTTAAAAGACGCAGCTTCTAAAGCAAAAGATCATCTGAGAAAGTAAGTTTGCTTTTGGAAACAAAGAACAAACAAAAGCAAGTAACTATTGCATTATCAACATTCTTCCAGATCACAAATTAGAAACCCAAACATTGTTGTGGGTTTTTGTGTTTTTTTTTTCTGCAGGTATAAATCAGCTCAAATTCCTGGAGCGATATGGTTTAAAATGGACGGTGCTATGAGGTAGGCAGTGGAAGCGTGGCACAAAATTTGCTTTTCAGATTTTCTGTTTCTCATAATGCCATTGTCCAGTTCACTGAGTCTACAGGAAGTTAAAGCAGCTGCTTTAACTTCTGAACCGTTAGACTTTACTGAACTCAGAGTAATGCTACTTTAAAGTAGCATTACTCTGAGTTCAGTAAAGTCTAACGGTTCAGAAGTTAAAGCAGCTGCTTTAACTTCTGAACCGTTAGACTTTACTGAACTCAGAGTAATGCTACTTTAAAGTAGCATTCTTATCACACGCCTTTTGGAAAAATCTTAAGATTTATGAAATATTGCTGAACGCTCATTTTTCTCCATAGGCTCATCTGTCCAAAGTCAGAGCAGGCTATTTAAAATTTCAGTCACTTGTAACAGAATGGTAGTTCCTGCACCACTGTCACAGAAACATCTGGATTTTATTCCAGAAACATTCTATGGTTCCAGCTGCTAAAACACTTTTTCTCGCTGGAAACTAGTCTGCGAGGGTTTAGTTTTGTTCACCTGCAAAATTCCATTCACATGACCTTTTCATTGAAACGCACACGTGGCATCCTTCAAACTGAGAGGAACTGGCATTAAAATGAATCACAGAAAGGAGGGAGTCCATCACTGTCACATTAGCAGACACTTTTGAGACCCGTTGAGAACTATTCCCTTCCAAAGCAAGAAATAAAAAACGCAGACAAAAATCAAACATGAAGAGTTACAGCCTCAGAATAAATTAAGAGTATCTAAATACATATCCTGAAGTAGTCTGCTCCTCTTTTCCAGAAAAAGCTCACGGAGTATGTTGTACTCACATCAATTTAATACAGAATATAAATGCAACGCACTAGCCCCACACGTAGATTAAACTGATGCCAGACGAGAAGCGTAGAGCATCACACAGGCGGAACAGCAACACTTATATATACATATTCCATCCAGGGGCACTCGGGGTGCCCAGAAAGATGCGCACTCCCTGTCTGGCCTTTTTAGCGCGTAAAGAGTCCTCAGTCGCGTTAGGGCGGGAAGGGGGCATTTTCTAGTGAATTTGCCATAATTTTGGCTGGCCTGTGGGGAACACACCGCCCGGTCGAGGCCTGTCAGCCTCTGCAGGGACGCTCCGCACTCCCGAGGGGAGCAGAGCACTGCACTGCACGCACAAGGACGCCGTAGCCCTCTACCCTGACCGAACCCGCTGCGGCGACCCCTGGCCGCCATGTCACCGCCCTCTCAGCGCCAGCCCCGCCCCCTCCCTCCCTCCCTCCCCGCGGCGCTTCCGGCAGCGCTGCGTCACTTCCCGTGCGGGCCGCAGCGAGGAGAAGATGGCGGCGCTGGGCGAGCCGGTGCGGCTGGAGCGAGGTGAGCGCGGTCTGCGGCCGAGGGACGGGCGCTCCTTCCCCGCTTTCCGCCGCCGGCGAGACGGGGCGGCGGAGCTGCTGCCCCAGCCCGGCCCTGGGGCGCGTTACCGGGGGTTTGGCCCGAGCCCTTTGGGGCGGCCGTCGCCGTCCCCCCTCCCCCGGCCTGAGGCCTCAGGGAGCGGCGCCCCGCCGTGCCGTGGCAGCGAGAGCGGGCGGCGGTGCTGCCCTCTCCGGCCCGCCGCGGGGCACCGAGCGGCTCCTCGCCCCCGGCGCCAGCCGGAGAGCAGCCGTGCGGTGGCTGCTTGGAAAACCTTTTCCTTCTCCCAGGGTGGGACTTGCTTCTTCGGCTTTTCTGTATGCAGGCCCCGAAGGTTTTTCTCGCGTTTCGGCTTGTGGCGGGGTTTCCGCGGGTGCGCTCGCCCCGGCCCTTCTGTAGCTGTGTCTGCTGTGCCTTCGCTGGGGTCCACGCTTCTGCCAGCTCTTAACCTGCCGGCTCCTTGTTTCTGTTCCTCTCCTGGGAAAACTTGCTTTTGAACGCAGATGAATTCTTAAGTTTAAGTTCAAGCTGTTAGGCTGTGGCTTAGCGGTAATAATATACTTGGTTTTTATAGAGTCATAAAATGATTTGGGTTGGAAGGGACTTTAACGATCATCTAGTTCCAACTCCCTGCGGTGGCCAAGGACACCTTCCGTGGGCAGGGATGCCTCCCACTAGACCAGGTTGCTCCAAGACCCGTCCAGCTTGGCCTTGAACACCTCCAGGGATGGGGCAGTTACTGCCTCTCTGGGCAACCTGTGCCAGCGCCTCACCACCCTCACAGTAAAGAATTTCTTCCTAACATCTAATCTCCCCTCTTTCACTTTAAAACCGTTACCCCTCATCCTATCGCCACTCTCCCTGATAAAGAGTCCCTCTGTATCTTTCCTGTAGGCCCACTTTAGAGACTGGAAGGGGCTCTAAGGTCTCCCTGGAGCCTTCTCTTCTCTGGGCTGAACCCCAACTACCTCAGCCTGTCTTCATAGTGGAGATGCTCCAGCGCTCGGATCATCTTTGTGGCCCGTCTCTGAACTTGCTCCAATAGGTCCATCACCTTCTTAGGTTGGAAGCTTCCTAGAACTGGATGCAGGACCGCAGGTGGGGTCTCACAAGAGCAGAGTAGGGGGGTATAGTCGCCTTCCTTGACCCGCTGGCCGGAAGACAACTGACACATGCAGGGATCCCTCTACACTTGTTTATTGTTCTGCTCAACTCTGTTCCCCTCTCTTCGTTTATGTTTTCATCTGATATTCCAGTCTATAGTCTTAATTTGTCTTGTTAATATTGTGCAGTGTGTAACTATAATTAGTAGGGAAACAGATAAAATACAAAATCTAGTTGGGTATTTTTTCTGTAGTACATTTGTGTCTTTTATCTAGGGCTTTTAAGAAACAATGATAAACTTTCTTCAGGGTGGTTCTTCAGAACTGTGCGAAGTCTACAGTAGCTCAGTGAACGCATGCTTGTACAACAATATATATGATTGGTTTATTAGTGTGTATGTAGGGATGGGAAAATGGAATTTAAATGAGTAAAGACTACTGAGAATGAGAAATCCTACCTACTCTTGAAAAGGAAGACAATTAAGTGGAGTGTAGGTGTTTGGATGAATCAACTGTTTTCCCGCTGCCATTCCCATGGGGACCACCACCACCACCACAGTGCTAGATGCTTTTTTGTGTACGTATACGCCCGCTTTATTGTGTTTGGTACTGTCACGTGTTACCTACCGCAGAATTCAGTTTTTCTATTAGCCTAACCCTCCTTCCTGTTCCACAAGTGAACCACTTGTAATGCGTGAGAGAGGGCCTGTAAATAGTGGCTTATGTAAGGACTTTGCTTCCCACTCCGCAGCTCATCTACCCTCCCTACTCCACAGCGTGTTAATTAGGGCAGCTGCTTTGGCAGTGGATTAGTTGCTCTTGGTAGATCTGCAGAGTTAAACCTCAGGCAGCATCCTCCTCCACCTCATTACCCTGCCACTGTGCTCTATCCATGAAAACAAACTAATCTGCAGAGTTACTTAGGGATCAGTGGAACAAAGGAGCTATTTAGTCATCTGATATATTGGTCTTTTTAAGAAAAGAAGAAAAAGGAAGCACAGTGTAATGGACCTATACAAGCAAGAGCTTTATTTACAGAAATAAATAACCTCTGTTAATTGTTTGGGGTTGACTGCAGATAACCTGTTAATGAATCATCATCAACTTGAAAGTGAACATCACTAATGTTGTTGGCATATAGCATAAGAAAAGAGAAAATAGTGTGGAAAACGAGCTGGTTTAAAATGGTTACCATATGCTTATGACAAGGGCAATTGAAAATTCTCCCCATCTGTTCTCTCCTCCAAACTGCGTTGCAAACACCACCACCCAAATTCACTGGAGGACAGGAACGGAACAACATTTCAAAGTTATTCTTATGGTTCAGTGGTGAAGTGCAATAACTACATACACCTTAGGAATCCACCCTGTTTGAACATAAGCAGTGGAGGTGGTTAATCAGGAGTATCTATGAGGATGCTGCATTTTTCCTTTTTCTGTGTGTTGTTCACACATATGCTTGTAGTGGTGGCATCTTGCTGGCTTTTTTTCCACAGGTTTGTGGGTTTTTTTTTTAAGTTTCAATGTATCTCTTTTTTCAGGGCTTGAGTCTAGTATCCTGGGATCACAAAAAACCGTTTGTGAAGAACAGGCAACTGATAAAAAAGGAATGAAAATCTTAAAGGAAAGTCTGTCTTTTAGCTATGTATGGATTTCATTTCACAATGTGTTTTATGGGTTTTTTTAGTCACCTACTTCTACCCAAATCATTCTGTCGTTCTCTGAATTCTGTCTACCTGAGCAAGAGGTGCAGTGTGGTAAAAGGAGATCTGTAGAGTCCTGAGGACCCAACTTTCATGCTGTGTTTGTCTACTTTGGGTTTTTACTTTACAGCAGCAGCTTGGTCCTTTGATCTGAAAGCCCTTTTTTATTAAAGTGCGTCTTCTGCTGTAGTTTCGTCTAAAAGGAATCCGGTGCAGTGTATCCCGGTCGCTTTTTGACAAGCTGATTCTGTGCTCTTAGCCTGCACTTAATGAAAGACTTGCCTGGTTCCCCAACTAGCCAGTTTTACCTTAGGGTATAAAATGCTACGTAGCTAAACATTTAGCCTGTTTGGAGATCCAGGTAGGAAATACATAGTTTATTGATGAAACATGAAGGCCCAAAAAAAGGAGAAATTAGCAAGTGGAGTTCTGTAGTCTTGATTTCTGCAGCTATTTTATGGATCAGTGGATTGATGTCACCCTTCAAAATGTCTTGCAGTATCCCGATCAAACTGTTAAATAACAAGTTCATGCACATTACAGCTTAACAAGCTTCACAGACTCAAACAGCTGCGTAGAACCGTACTGTTTCTGTGTGTGAAATAGTCATTTGTCTGCAAACATCTGCAAGTATTTCAATGAGAGCTGTATTGTAATTTACATACATACTAGACTTTTTTTTATGAATATATGGAGTGTTGCAGGATTGGAAGCACTGCTATTACCATTTGTTGATCATTCTACTTCAAGCTGTTCAGTGTGAGACTTTATGAAATTAAGATAGTTTGTAATGCTGTTGCTGAACACAAGGATTACTAAGAATGTCGGTGATTTTGCATCGTAAAAGGATTGAAAGATTAGTAAACAATCACATCTAGAGTCTCTATTTTCACCGTTTTGGATGCTAAATAGGAAATTAAAAGCTTAGAAGCATTTTTTCATTTTGTAATTGTACAAATAGCAAATATGCATGCCTGTGTGAAATGAGTTTTCTGTAGATTTGGGATTAGTAATTGCTAAAATTTAAGTTTTGATATTTGTTTGCGTTAAGTAACTGATGCTTGGAAATGCTTGCCAAAAAAACACCAAGTTCTCACGGCATGTAGAAATCTCAACTCTCATCTGCAATAATCTGTGTCTTACGGCTGTAGCCATAGTACTTGGATGCTCTTCCATGAAGGATTTGTTTCCGGACCGTGCATGATGGGTCTGTGGGGTTTAGTTGTACCTTGTTTAATTGACTGCACCACCTGATCTCGGTGTAGCAGTGGGTAAGAAGTGTCTGCCTGATAACTCACAGGAGTGGACAGAGCATCGCTGTGGGTTGTCTCTTGCCGGAGAACTTCACCTTAATTTCAGAACATACACCCCACGGTCTTCTCATCCTGTTACGTAAATTCTCTCTTCTTACGCTTGGCCTTTAGGAAAAGTTCGTGGCTATCGCACGTCTTCTGTGCTGACGTGATGCCATCGAGTAGACGTGCATTCACATGAAAAATGATTGCCTAAAGGTTAATTACAGAAAAAAGGAAGTAATGCATTTGGGACATAGCAGTGTCCCAGACTTCATCCTTTTTTAAAATAATCTGTACTTTATTTATGTAGTAGATTAATCACTGCTGCTTTGTCTTTGTGATAATGAAGGTAATCCTTTCTGTCTGCTTTTCTGAGAGACTGCTCTACTTCTGTTCCAGGACTTGGGTGATTCAGAATCATCACTAATGTAACACTTTGGAAATACAAGTGAGGGATATGAATGTATTTTTCTCCTGTAAAGCTGCCAGGAGCATGTCACACAGCGTTTGATGCCTGTCTTGAGTTGTACTGCTCTGAAATCAGATTTTTCCCAGGGAGTTCAGTTTCACAAAGCAGCATCTGCATTTATATGCACAACGTGAATTCTTAGGAACAAATTTCTAGGAAAAACAAAGAGGTTTGGGGTTGAGGATTCTACACCGCAGAGATACTCTCTCTTAACTGAGAATATCAAAAGGAGTTTTTCTAAGCACTTTGGAGGGGGGAAAAAATAGACCAGAAAGTTCTCAGCCCTGTTGTAGGGAAAGTATCGAACATACTCTTGTTGAAGTGATTTTTTTTGAATACAAAAGAAATGTTAGACAACATATTTGACAATATTTTAGCTGGTTTTAACAAAATGTTACCTATGCAGTAGTTAAATTGTGAAGTAAGCATATGAAATATTGGTAGTCTGTACATCAGTGAAATATTTCAGTCTGATTTAAACTTCAAGGAAAAATCAGATTGTCTTTGTAATATGCGTTTGGCAGTGATACCTCCAGATATTTTCACAGGGTTGGGTTGCTGTGGTTGACTTAAATAGTCTGAAAGTAGAGTGTTTTGTTGTAACATTTTGTAGATACATAGTTTTATGGAGGCATGAAACTAATGCCTAGTTTTAAGGTGTATACAAGCACCCCCACACACAAAGACCGCTCCATTAACTTTATTTAAAAAAAAAACCCAAAAAACAAAACACCAACCAGACCTTGAATTTCCTCAGACATTTCTCATTACCAGTGCTTTATTTTTCTGTAGACATCTGCAGAGCAATTGAGTTGCTGGAAAAATTGCAGAGAAGTGGAGAAGTGCCACCACAAAAGCTACAGGCATTACAAAGGGTCCTTCAAAGTGAATTTTGTAATGCTGTTAGAGAGGTAAGTTAACATAAGCAGTTGCCTTGAGTTAAAAACCAGTATGTTTTACTTTTTGCTTTTTTGTGCTCAGTGCAATAATCTGATTTTCTTTCTAAAAGCTGAATTTGATTTACAGAGCTCAATAGAACAAGACTTATTTTTAAAAGTTCAAAAGAAAATTATTTGGGATAGCTAAATAATGGCTCAGGAGCAAATAATTTTTTAGAGGTTATTTTGAGAGTCTGTCTTTAGTGGCAGCTAGCAGGCTGTTATCCTCTTCGCATGTAAGAATGGACAAAGTACCAATTGCCTCTTTCTTTTAAGCCAGATCCACATCACATTGTGCACCACCTTGAGGTGGAGCCTTGCACCACCTCACCTTCATTCCAGATACTCTTTTGGAGATTTCTAGGTGATTGAATATGCCTTGCTATTGCTGTTGGTGCTGCCACTGATGATCACACCCGGAATGACTTAAAAGATTTGTTTGTAGACATGGGTGTCATCTTAATGTTCTTATCCTGTTGTGGACAGTGTGTTTATTGCTTAGCAAGTCCAAATGATTGGTGGGTAGATGTGAGGATGTGGGTTAGCCCTCAGCGTAAGCACCTCCTTTAGCATTAGTATTCTTATTGCCTCTGTTTTTAATACTTTTTTTTCTTAAGATATTCAACTAGTTGCATCAGTTGAAGAAACATTTGAGGTTTTGCAGGGAGGGGTGTGTTGTTAGGAGAAATTTGAAGAGCTATCCTTAAGTAATTTTGCACGCATGCTTATTAAAGAGTTCCAGCTTGAGTCAAACCAGAGAAGATAGTCATCCATATCTCCAGTGGGGTGCGTTAGACTAGCTGTAAGCGTTTCTGAATTCACGGTGAGGTCTGAATGCTGTGGAAGGAGGGAGGATTTAGGTTGAGACCTAGATATACGTGGATTAACTGAGCAAAAGAGGGTTGTTTCTTCGTAGCGTGGTAGATTGTCTCTTGACACCTTGTAGTGAATCAGAGAGTAACTTCTTATTAGAGGTGTGTGCTTTTTAATTTACACATTTTTGAGTTCTACCTGGTATTTTGTTATCTAAGCAGAAAAATGTCTGTCTCCCCATACTTAAACTTTCTTGTCTCTCAAGGTGTATGAACACGTATATGAAACTGTGGATATCAGCAGTAGCCCAGAAGTTAGAGCTAATGCAACAGCAAAGGTAAAAGCCAAGCTATAACTTGTATAAAATACAGCAGTTTGTTACTTTAGAAGCAGAAAAAGAGTATTTAAAATTCAGGCAGATGTTATCTAGATGTCTGATAAAATGGGTAGGCTTAAGGGGTTATTAAAAGTATAACAAAAGACTTGTTATTTTTAAGTTTCTTCTGTTTTAATTTTAGTCTTGGAGTTTTAAATTTTTCATGCTAGTGTTGGTATCTAGGGAATTGATCTCATTTGTCTTAATATTTAAGGACTTTGAGATAAAAATACTTTTTCAGCCTGCTCGCTGTGTCTAGCTAACGGATCTATATTTAATTTCTTATAAATAGGAAAATCTTGTTTCTTGCAGGCGACTGTAGCGGCATTTGCTGCTAGTGAAGGTCATTCCCATCCCAGAGTGGTTGAACTACCCAAAACCGAAGAAGGCCTTGGATTCAACATTATGGGAGGCAAAGAACAAAATTCTCCAATCTATATCTCTCGAATTATCCCTGGCGGTATAGCTGATAGACATGGAGGCCTGAAACGTGGAGACCAGCTGCTTTCTGTAAACGGAGTGGTAGGAATTGGTTTTCACTTTATGTAGCAATAACTACTTGTTTCCACTTGGGGGCATACAGAGAATATACATAGCACAAGCTCGAGGTCATCTTTTAATCTTGGCCAAATAGTTTCTTTTTGTCCTTGCAAGAACAACTTGCTTAGGTTTCTGTAGAGTTGCGTACGCTGAGGGTTGTAGGATTTTGCTTCAGTTAGCTGTCTCAACTGGCAACTGTGCTATTTATGTCAATATTTCAGATTTTGAGGGGTTGTAGAAATTTAGTCAAAGTATTGTTTTGTAAAATAGTAACTGCCGCTATGGCTTCCTCTTTCACCCAAGTTTCATGATGCAGATTTTAATTAATATTGTTTTCTGCACCTTCTAAGGTAAGTAGTAAATTACGTTGCGTTAGACTGCCCAGATTCTTATTATCGCAATAAAAATGCTACTGCGTAATGAAAGTGGTAATAAGATGGAACTACAAGGTGTTGTTGTCTTCAGTTGTGGGGGTTTTTTTTCCTTGCGCTTAAGTGTACTGAGCTTCAAAACCAGGGGCTTTCTAGTATTTTTTTTAAGGAGTATGTGTCTAAAGTGCTGTTGTGGATAATTATATTTAATAAGTATCCTCCTCTGAAGACTTAGAATGCAAAAAGCAAAAAACCAGGGTGACTGGAAAGAGGAGGCTATGGGCAGGCTTTGACTTATGGCAGCTGCTAGTCAAATGCAAGTAAATCTCTCTCAAACCATTGCTTTGATTTATGGAAAAGCTGTATACTAGCTTAAAATGAATGTTTTCATCATTACATCCGCAAACCCAATTTTATTTTGAGACTGAGGGTTGAACTAAATCCTGTACTCTTTAGCCTGAGTGGGTTTTTTTGAAAGGAGTAGAGACTTACTGGGTGTCTGTACTCTGGGAAGTCCCTGCTAGCACAGATCTCTGACATAGTTTGCTCCTGACTGTTTCCTGAGAGTCCAGCTGTCCTTTTTCAGGAGACATAAGACAAATCATGGCTGTAGTGACACAATTGTCCTTGGCCTTCCTGTTATTTCGAAGCATTGAGGGACAGGTGTAGAACTGTCTTCAGATGAGGCGTTCCTCACACACAGACCCTCTTAAAGAAAACAAAACCACCACTCCACCCAAAACTGAACCTGGTCATTGAACAGTTGGTACAGCTAATGCTAACAATGACTAAGTGTGTGTGCATGCACGTGTATAAATATCTGTAGCCATTGTAAGAATACAGTGAGTGAGTGCATAAAATACTGTTGAGAATGCTAACGTGATCTCAGAAGAATCATCATCTTCTGAAGTTTACAGATGGAATCATGTCATCTTAATATACATGACAGGCGTTTTCTTGTAATTTCTAATTCCATAATTTTTTTTAAAAAATTGCCACTACCATGACTGCAGCAAATGTGCCGTAAAACAAATTCTTTTTTTTTTCAGCTGGGACATTTTGAGTGTACTGCAGAAATTTAGGTGTTTTGATGTAATTAAACATAGAACTTTACAAACCTTTTATTACCAGTTCTAAACAGAACAGCCTACACATCCACTTGAATAACAAAAATGAAAATATTCAAATATATGTGTTGTCTAAGTCTGATAGAAGAGACATAACTTGGGTTTTTTTAACTGTTGTCTTTCTTTCTGTAAGTAACTTTATAGTAACGGGGAAACCCTCCAATCAACAGGTACATCACCTGCCTTCTAGCTTCTAATAGCACCAGTGGGAGGTAGGCTTGGGGTAGTCCCGTCGTTGTGTTTAATAAGTTTGGGAGAAATAAGTTTTGCTAATAAAATGTATGCTGTCCAGGAATGTGTATTTGGATGCAGTTGTTGAGAACTGTTGCTTACCATTTGTAATTAGAAGAATCTAATATAACCCTAATAAATTCTGAGAGTTGTTTTAGGAAAGTATTTTTATTCTGTTCTTACCGAGTTGGGTTAGGCTATTCGTAATCAGTTTAGAGGAAGTTAAGTTGAATACCTTGCGTTTACCGAGGGACGTGTGGAGCGCTAAGATAAGCAGCACACTGCATATTAGCTGCTCTGCTGCAGGTGCCCAGTGTGCACTGTTTTACCTCGTCGTAACACAGGATAACATCAAGAAAGCAGCTGTCTTGCACTTGTCTGTGGCAACTTACTACGCAAACTGAGGGGTACTACTGAATTTAAAATGCGTGCCAAAAGAAGAAAAACAATGTTGAATTTTAAATAAGCGTTCTCCTGAAGCTCCTGATTTTTAAGTGTAATTTCGTAATTGCCTAATGTCATCTTTACTTCACTTACTGTATATGAATACAGGATTTAATTGTTTGGCATAAACCTAACCAAATAAGTTTTGCACTACTCTTTTGTTAATACTAATTAGTATATTTATCATCACCTCTTACTGATTTGCTGAAGAATAAATCCTCAACTTGGGTGCCATTGTCCTTGTGCAGTCTTCAAACTAGAATACTTCCATCTTTTCATTATATAGAAGTTGTACAAAAAATGAAAAAAAAAATCTGTTTTCAGTGTGTGTCTTTACTAATGCTGTACTTAATGGTTTATGCTTTGCAGAGCGTCGAAGGTGAACACCATGAAAAAGCAGTAGAACTGCTGAAGGCAGCTCAAGGAAAGGTTAAATTAGTTGTGCGATACACACCAAAGGTCCTGGAAGAAATGGAGTCGAGATTTGAAAAAATGAGATCGGCAAAACGCAGGCAGCAAAATTAACATTGTATGCAATAACTTCAAGAGAAATATATTCCATTTACATTTTATAGTTTGTTTTGTCACTCAGTTGATCCAGTGCCCGGGCCACAAAAGACCCTGTCCTTTTCATAGAATCCCAGAGTGGTTGAGGTTGGAGTGACTCCTGGAGATCAGCCAGTCTTACCCCCCTGCTCAGAGGCAGGTTGGCTAGAGCAGGTTGCTCGGGACTGTGCCGAGCCGCGTTTTTAAGCGTCTCCAAAGATGGAGACTCCAGAAGACCTCTGGGCAACCTGTTCTAGTGTTTTGATCTCCCGAGTGCTATGAAGGTCTGTGCTTATGTTTAAATGGAGATTCCTGTATTTCCATTTGTGCCCGTTGCCTCTTGTCCAGTCACTGGATGCTACTGAGAAGAGTCTGGCTCTTTTTTTACTTCTCCCTATCAGGCAAGATCACCCCTGAGCCTTGTCTTCTCCAGGCTAGACAATCCCAGTTCTGTCAGCTTCTCCTTGTCTGTCAGGTGCTCCTATCACTTAACCACCTCTGTGGCCCTTCGCTGGACTCGCTCTTGAATGCCCGTGTCTGTATCGAACTGGGGAGCCCGAAACTGGACCCAGCACTCGAGTGGTGTCTCGCCAGGGCTGAGCAGAGGGGAAGAATCACCTCCCTCAACCTGCTGGCAATGTTCTTCCTGGGCTGCTTTGCCGCGAGGGCGCACGGTGGCTCACGGCTGGGCTGGTGTCGTTCTCCGTAAGGCTGCTTTGCAGCTGTCACCCCCCTGCCTGTGCTGGCGCATGGGGTTGTTCCTCCCCAGGTGTAGGACTTTGCACTTTCCTTCGCTGAACTTCCTGAGATTCTTCTTTGCCTGCTTCTCCAGCCTGCTGAGGTCCCTTGGGATGGCTCGCTAAGAGCCTGCTCTGTCCCATCACCCGTGTTGTTCATGGAAATGTTAAACAGTGCGGACCCCAGTACGCACCGCGGGGGTGCATCGGTAGCGACTGGCATCCAGTGGGACTTTGTGCCACTGATCACAACAACCCTCAGCAGTTTGGCCATTTTTAGAATGTTTTCAATCCCCGCGTGTTTCACAGTTTGAGGAATGTGTACTTTTAAAATGGCCTGAGATACCCTAAAAAGGCATCTATGTTGATATTTCTATTGATTTTTTTTTAATAAGTCTCTTTCATGTCAGACCTTTTAGCCTGTAAGTGAATTTACAGTTTTTTTCAAAGGCATTTGATAAGACGTACTTGTATAATTGGCATCCCTTTTTTCCTGTTTTGTTTTGGCATTACTTAACATAGAATCTGCAGGTTTTTTTGCTGAATGATTTTGGAAAAAGAGATTCTTATGTAGCAGTATTTTGGCACTTTTTTTAAGAATATGTTGTATATCAACTACAAAACCTAATCATGATCTACTGTGTAGCTGATAATGATACCAGATTTTGTAATGTTTTGGTGAGTACGTTATTTTTACACTTCTGCTAAATTGTAATTCGTTACTCTGGAAATTGTATTACCTCACCTGTAAATAATTTACAGTTGGTGTTCTCATATAATGATTTTGTAATAGCTGACATATACAACCTTGAAACAATCATTCCTGTAACTTATGTTATTTTATACTAATTTTGAAGCAGCTAAGGGGAAAAATGTAATTGTGTATGCAGTTCTGCATTGACTCTCTAGATGTATTTTTATATTCAAAACCAGAAGATATATTAATGCAGTGCAAAAGAATTCCAGATGCTTCCCTGACTTTCTGCTGTTTAAAAAGAAATATTCGTCTTAATTGTCATACCTCTCTTGTGTTTTTAGTATATTCTACTGTAGTCTTATCTACAGAGTGACAGTCTTGGAATAGGTAGTACCTAAATTATTATTACATTTGTAAGAGTAAAATGTTCTGAGACTTACACGCCGGGTTACCCTGGCTTGTGAACTTATCTGGGGTTTTATTACCGACTGCTTCTGGCTCGGAGGGTTCTTGTTTTGTACTACGGAAGTGCTACGTCACCATTGCTGTAAAAGTTTATGGGGAATGGTGCTGTGGTGGCAATAAGGAAAATTCCAGGTATAAGAGATTAATGTCTTATCTTAAGTGTACTTGATGGTGACCCAGTTTTTGTGTGCTGTTTTGAAGAAACTTTCTCTGGACAGAGGTCCACTTCTTGGAATCGACCTGGTTTGAGGCTATACTTGCGTAGTTTAGGTTTTGGGGTCTTTTTTTTTTTTTAAAAAAAAAAGCTTCACCTTTTGTTGCATATCTAGAATTAACTTGATTGTCTGCTGGGTGTCTGTTCACTTGTATGGCAGCTATAAGTGCATCCTAATTGACTGTTAGTAATTTGATTCTTAGGGGCTTAAACTGAAAAGTGCAGTTCTTGCTATGTGGCTAATCCCTAGTCTTTTCACATGGAGCAGTATGATCCATTGTGAAATAATTCTGTATGTGAAAGAAAGGAAAAGGTTAGCGATCTAAAACTGACAGCATGGAGCTTGTGCTTTGTCACTTGATCTGTTGGAAAAGGAGAAGTGTGATTGCTACAGGCAAGTGAGAAATGTGATTGCTTTCTGCATGTTTTAAGCATGGTAAGCCTGCAAAGAGAAATTTGGATTTTAAAGATACTGGTAGTTGGAAAATTCAGTATAAATATTTATCAGTTAGATGACATTGAGCACTGAATTGCATGGTTGATCGTGTCATAGGCCTCTTTCAAAAGGGCTTGTGTTACTGATGCAACCGTGTTGAATTGTATATTTTTATGGAACAACTAATGTTTAAAGTATTGAGACCAAAATCACTAGTTAGACCAATTGTGGATGTGTTTTAATTTAATTGTAAAATAGTAGAGATTTGTTTTAGAGCTATATATAAATATATATATTAAAGAAAGGTATGGATACAAGATAGAAATGTGCATTTTAAAACCTGTATCCCTTGTGTTACTGAACAAAGAGGTGTGTTTTGTTACTCTACGGAAATATTTACTCTAGTGCAGCTAGAGCTGCTAAATGCAGTAGCATTTTCATCCTGAATTTTAGCATTTGGGTATAGTTTGCCAACTACTACAAAGTGTGGGGAGGTATATCTGGGCATATAAATCATATGCGTAGAATTTAATAAAAAATTTTTTAAATTCCACAATGACAACAAAAAAATCCAATAAATGGGCAACTCATTAACTTCTTTAATACAATGAAAAGCCTGTAATATTAAGGAAAGGGTGGACTAAAATATGCCAAGAAACTTGATCTCTGTTACTACTGAGCAGTGCCTGTACTGTGTTAATATGCAGTCCCTACACGCTTGGCGTATTTGGGTATGCAAACGGATTAAGCTGAGATATCATTTCTGCAGGTAACTTCTGCATCTATTGCTGCTGTGAGGGATCTTTGGGTTTTATCAACACGATAATAAAAGTTGAAATTTCATGTGCGTTGTCTTGTGTGGTGTTTTTTTCTTCCGAGTTTTCCATTTTGAGTGCTGTTTTCAGACTGCTGTAGTTGGGTGTTTATAATCTCTAGGGCACAACGTAAACACCCTGTGTGTGTGGGGGCGTCTGAAGAGAAAAAATTTAAATCTATTACTTCTTTGTTCTCCTGATTGCTTACAGATCTTCCCTTTTCTGTCCCCATGTCATTTGTTGGAGGAGAAAATCAGTGCTATAAAGGATCTATAATAGCTTGGACTGTCTGCATTTTTGAGACCTCCTTAGTCTCAGCTGCATAAACTTACGTTATGCATATTGTTTGGAGTCAGGTACTATCTTTTAATTGTTTGAAGCAAGTATCTCAGTAACGAGATGTTGAATTTCTGTAATTCCTCCTTTAAAGACTTGGTAAGGTTGTCACCTCTTCAGAAAAATGTGTGTGGAGTCATGGACTGAGATGAAGGTAGAATGCTTCAGTTCTGAACGTAAAAAAACTTTTTTTTTTTAATGTAGGTAGGCTGGACAGTGAATTGAAAATACATGCAACAAATTCTTCTCTGAATATTTTTATTTGATGTAGAGGATTGATAATACCTGAACTGGAAATAAAAACACATTTTCGATTTTTATTTTAAAAATCAAATCACTTCCATGGTCTGGTTTACACAGTGCCTGTCTCTGTTCTGCGAAATATGGTTCAGATTTATAGAGAGAAACTGAATTTCCACATAAGGCCTGTAACACTGAACCAAAGACGGGCTGAAGTTAATGTAATTTCATAACTTAAAAAAAAAAAAGGTAGTTTGTGTCATGTTTTGCATTGCAATTATGCACTTAACTGATTTGAAAAACGGCTGAAAAAGTTGGTGGAACATACTTTGTTTCTGACTTCTGATTTCAGCTGTGATCTAGCAGTCGATATCCCAACAAGCTGGATATTTTGTCCAAGCCAGCATCACAGTTTAAACGTGCCGGCAGTGAGAGAACCAAACTTAGCTCCTAACTTACAACTGCAACTCATAACTCGCAACTTAAAACTAGTTAAAAGAACAGCAACTTCGGTGGTTTGCTGCAAAACTATTTTCGAGAAGATTCGTTTCTTCTGGAGGCTGCTGCTGGATGCAAAAAAGGTGGTTTCATCTTAATTTAAACCCAAAAATGCTCCTTTGGAAAAGCAAAACTTCTCTGTACCTGAGGCTGCCTACGGATTGGCATAAACCGATTAAACTCGGTGCTCTGTCGCCCGCTTGCCCTCGACAATGAGTACTTGTGCTGGCATTTGCTGGTTTTTGGCCAAGTTACGGAGCCATTTCAGTCCAGCAAGCGAGCAGAAACCAACAAATTGCAGTGTCAGGTTTTTTGAGTCTATTTCCGTTGCCTTAAGTGAACTCAAAAAGCAAAGTGCAAGGTCCAAGGAATTGCACTGGTGATTGGAATTACAGGAAAGCCCAAGGTACGGAGCAGTCTGGGTTTCTTTCCGTGATCCTTTGTCTTGTAAAATCCTGATTAAAAGCTGGTGGTAGGGAAAAGCCTGGGTTGCAGTGTTCACTTTTACGGGGAAGTTGTCCTTCAGCTGGAGAATCTGAGGCTGAGATGGCATGTGTGGCAAAAGACACCTGAAATTCAGAGGTGTGCCTGAGGGTAAAATAAGCAGCTAGTTCTAATTGTTAAAAAAAAAAAAAAAACAAAAAAAACCCCAAAAAAACCCTCACAACCCACAAACAAAAAGGAAATGGCAACAAAAGTTCCAGGGAAGCCTTGTAAAGCTAAGTTAGCATTGAATTTGAGGTGTTTATGTGCTACTGTTGTTGTTTTAGAGACTCATCTTGGATCTAGAGTGACAAAAGCATGAAAAGTAAAACAAAACTTTTGTATCCCTCACAATGGTTTGTTGGGGTTTTGCTTGTGGGTTTGTTTGTTTTTTTTTTTTTAAATTAAATTGGATATTTTATTGGAAACAAAGGCTTAAAAAGGTTTAAAATAGAGCCTTCTGCTCAGGCACGTGGTAATCATTTCTTCCCCACTCCTCAAAGAATAAATGAAGGAGCCTTGTCACACATTGCAACGCTTTGGAAACTGGATTTGTTAATTCCAAGGTGAACAATCCTTAGATACCTATATGACCTTTGGATCTGTTTAATTGTACAATTTGATGAATCGATGAATCTTACCTATATAGAAAGGCTTCTGTTAATATAAAAGCTGGAGTAAGACGGATACATTCCAGTACTGCTGGGCATTTGCTACACCGAAATGCTGTGTCCTGTTGAGAAATGGTGATATTTAAACAGTCGTTTTCTCCTTCTAAAGTAAATTTTCCCCTCCCCTCTTTTCACCAGTATTTAAAAATAGTATATTTTCCTGGCTGGTTAATCTGATTTGATAGTGTAGAAGGCAAACACGGCTATCTAAGAGTTACCTAGGCTTTTTGTATGAAGTTACTGGAATTTTTTTTCCATCGTATCGTCTGTTGTAGGCGCTCAGACGCACGTTCTTCCATGTTTCTTTCTGGTTTCTCCTGGGCTATCTAAAAAATAGATGTGCGGGGCGGGGGGGGAAACCCAAACGCCACCAAAAAGTCATTTTCCCCGAAGGGTGCAAGGCTTTTGAGTTGTGCGCTCCCAAAGGTGAGTGAAACCACCTGTACCTGGTTCTTATCTAATCGCAGCTCCGCTTCTCTGCCCCAGCAGTACAGTAGCATTGTCTGAATAAAATCTAATCTGTGCTGGAGACTGGCTGGCTAACAGGCAGGGAAATAAGTCATCAGGCCTTTCACCTACTTCAACTGGCTGTAAGTAAAAAGCAAAAGTTGGTGATTTATTGTATTACCGGCATTGCAGCAGCGCCTAGAAGTCCCGGGTTTGAATCAGGATCCTATTGTATTTTGCAGTGTACAAACACAGAACAAATAGTTTGGCTCCAGAGAGCCTCAATCTATTGCTAAGAAATTGTAGGTTTTGTGGCTGGTATTGCAAGATAAGTGTTTCTGAGAAGTGGAGGGGGAAAAAAAATACAGTAGAAAATTAAATAAGACTTTTTGCAGTTTCCTCTGCAATTTCTTTTGGGGTAAAATTTTTTTTTTTTTTGTTAGAGGGCTACAAAAGTGAGTCTGCCCCTCAGCACAACAGCTTGAGATGCAAATGCCTACTCTGGTATATGTATTAAAACTTGCTATTTTTTTTTGGCAGGTTCCTGACTGTAATCCACTGAAGCCGAGAGCCTGCAGTAGCCACGCGCTTTTTTCAGTCATCTCCTTGAAAAACGTGGAGTCCCTAAGAAATCGTATTCATGTTGCCATTTCGTGAAAGCACATAAATGGGTACGATATGCCTGTCTGAGCTTCTGCTGGCGTTAGACGTGGCTCACCCTGCAACGTAACCCTGTGCAGCAACAGCTTTAGCTACACGTGAGGGCGTACTCAAATGAAATAGAGTAGTTCTAATTAGACAAGCAGAATGCAACTAAAAAAAAAAAAAGATCATGATGATAAACAGTTGCAGTTACTTAAAATATGGAATATTTTAAAATGTGAAATAGGTGGAATATTTTAAAATATGAAAAGTATGATTTAAAAAGAAATTAAAAATTATGTTTGTGCCTTCGAAGTTTTTACTATCTATTAAGCATTGACAAATAGGCTTGTTGCTTTGTCCTAGGTGTGCCCCAAAGTTTTCACATTAATTTTGATGTCCTGTTTGGCACACTTGGCATTAATATCCTGTTAGATCATCCTTGGTGTGGTGGCCAGTGGATGTACATCCCAAGTAGCGATTCATCTGCTCCACTCCACCAAAAGTATCTTTGAAAAGTGCCCTCCCCCTTGGAGAGCGTTAGTGTCTGTCTGTCTGTCCTTGAGTTGGCACCAGCCCCTCCGCAGTGGAAACACGTACGGGGACCTTCAGCCTCAGCTGCGATTTCACAACTTGAAGAATTTTTTCAGCTCTTATATACCCCTCGCAATCTTTAATAGCAGAGGAGGCATCATAAAAATATTTCCACACGTGGGTCGGCTGCCTCCTAACAAGCCCATCCCCAAGGTGGAGAAACACTGGTGGCTCCTCAAGGATTTATTTGTCAGGATTTTGTCCAAGGGCAAATACTGAAGGCAAGCTCGGGATCCAGCCCGGCTTGGTGCGGGGTGTCCCCTGGCAGGAGAACCCCAACAAGCCCTCTCCTGCGAATGGAAAGCGGGATTGTTCTCCGGCGAGCAGCAGCAGCAGCGCTCCGGCATTTCCGGCTTTTCTTTTTGTTTTCCAGGTGCAGTGATTTTTTTGCATTAACCTCACGCTCCAGAACAAAACCAGAACCTCTCTGCATGGCGGGCCAGGCAGAAATTATGGGTAATGACTTGTCAGCGAGCAAAACAAGACGTGGATAAAAAATGGGTGGGGAGGCTAAAATAAAATAAAATAGGCCCAAAATGACCGGTGTATGTTTATGCCACAAATTTTGAAGATAGCTTAGTCTGTGACAGCTCAACTTGATGATAAATCTTAATTACTTAGCAGTTTGCTTCCCTTCCTCCCCTCAAGATACAAGCTACCTGAAATAAGGCTGGGATTCCTCATTACTCTGGTAAGGACGACTCTGCCGAAGCCTGTTGAGTCAGTTGCCTTGTAACCGTAAGAGCTTTTCAAAAGGACAATCTGAAGTTAATCCTACAGGAACTAAGGCACCCACAGATTAGTGACGTTTATACTGCTTCAAAACATGAGTAAAAATAAAATTTCTATTCCACTGCAGCATTTGAGTGAGAGACAAAGAACCATACACACAAGGCGTTAGATAGGGATGAGGAATCCGTGCTGTAACAAAAAACCCCACAATGTTTCTGTTCATATTCAAGGCTCCAGGTACAGGAAGAAATCGGTCTCTTTCAGTGACGTAGTCATGTCAGGGAATATGCCAAAATAAGGTATTTGGCATGTGCGCAACACGATTTACATCAATATATTGCATCTGGGAATGTCATATTGGGTTAATTTATACCAATAGAAAATTCAATTTGAAGCCTATGGGGGAGTGTTTATCTCCTTGGTCTTCATCGGGGATAGTCTGATACCTATGACAAATATAAATCATCTGATTTGTTAGCACTGCAGAATTTTTGGTAATGAAAATTGTTGCTGAGCAAATGGTTATGTGACATGTGTAACGGTTCCCTTATAAGATCATTTCTCCATGTGTTGTGTGGGTTTTTTTCTCCAGACCATTAGAGTTATTCTGTGATGATGATGGGTAATGTATCAAATCGAGCTTTCTTTGATAAAGAACTTAAACAAAAGGATTTTATTCACTCTAACACAGGAGCTTTAATAGTATTTTGCTGAACACCTTCAGATCGCGGGCATGTTCTGGGAATAGTTTATCATCAAAGTTAAGTTTACTCCTTTACGTTACTTGGGCTCTACTATAATTCTTCAAAATAGGGTTTAAGTAGGATTTAAAGCTACATAATCCTTAAGCTGGTCCTCTGCAAAGGCAGATTTCACCCTGAAAGCACTGCTCTGTTTAGGTTTTTTTAATTCCTAGTGTAATGTCTTGCCTTAAATTTATACTGGTCAGCGCTTCAATGGCTTATGAAAAAAAAAGTTAAAAACAGGCTGCATGACTTGAAAAATACAATTTTTGTTGTTTGCCTTGATGGATCTCAGGAAAAGGGATCCTCCCCGCTAGATGCTGCCGGAGAGCTGCCGCCGGGGCTGGCTGCGATCCCTGCCTGCCCCTGCCTGCCCTCTCACCTGAAGTGCTCCTCTTCCTACTTCTCAGTTGGCCACATATCATGAAATATGTGCTTAATGCTTAAAATACGCTTAAAATGTGTATCAGTGGATATGGAGGTTGCCTTTTCAGCAATTGAATTGGCGGGTACGCTTGGCTTTGAGCTATCAGGTTTTCTTCTTGCGGGTTGTTTCTCTACTCAGCTCTCAGTAACGGTGGCTCCGGCTTCACTGAATTACGTGTGCTTTTCTGTAACCTCTTCCCTGCGAAGTATTTGCTCGTCATATATCAACCGGCTGGTCATGAGCCGATTTCACGTTGGCTATTGTTTGATTTGTTTTAATGGTAAAAGTATTTCATGCTCGAACGCCTGTAGAAAATCTCGATCGTGCTTGTAACTAATATTTTACAGAAGAAAATTAACCTTTAAAACTAAGACCCACCTGCATTTTAGCACAGATCCCACCCATTTCTGTAAAATGAGGGAGGGTCCCATTCGCTCGGTTGAAACTCAGAAACTGAATTGCTGCAGAGCGCACGCAAATCTCGGAGATGCTCAAACCTCCAGCAGCGTGCCGGGGAGGGGTGTTTGGCCAAAGGCCTGCAGTTTTAGGAGCAGGAGAAGCTGGGATCCTGCCCGGTGGGCTCAGTCTGCCCATCGCTGCTTTAGGTTGGGTGGGAGTGGGCAGGAGGGGAAGGTGCCTGAGGGACGGGGACTCGGTGCTTCCTACCTTACACCGGTTTTCCTACAGGAAGGCAGAGACATGCTGTGCTCTCTCTTACAGTAGAATATCGTACCGCCTTTAAAAGAAGATGCACAATATAAAATAAAGCCTGTTTTAGCATCTTTTATTACAGCCACTTCCCAGATGGAACACAGGTTGACGTGAATATTGGGCTAAACCCTAAGCTTACATCCAGGTTATTTTGCCCTAAATCACTTTTTCATTCCTGTGTAGTTACCTGTTTTCAGTTGATGGTTGGGTTAGAGTGCTAAGGTAAAATTAATTTTGTTTTTTGTTTTTATTATTAATTATTATTAATTTTACTAATTTTAAATACATGATGCTATTACATTATGGTGGGAACAGATCTCCCATTTATTTAAAAGTGGTATTTAAAAACGTATTTTTTAATATACTTAAGTTAAGAATACTTTAAAAAGTATTTAAAAATGGTACTGGAGAATCTCCAGGACTAATTCTAGACAGCAGAGGAGTTGACACTTCTAGGGTAAAAAAAACCCCAAACAACAAACAAATGCAAAACCAAACCAAACAAAAAAACCCAACAGTAAACCCCCCCCCACTCTCTAGGCTGTCCTCTCTTTTAGCTTTGCCCTATTCAGTTTACTGAAGGTGTTGGAATAAACTGCTGTGATTCTCTTGTGTTTATGGTGTGATGTCCCTTTTCTACTCACAGCCCAGCTCACTGGATTCTGGAGGCAGCTTTTGGGATAACTGAGCAAGGACAGATGTACCAGGCCAGACTGCAAAACGTATTACCATTGAGGCAATCCGTATATGGAAATGGTCTTAGAGGCACTGTACTATTGGAAGTTAAGTATTGTTTACATAAAAAGGTAATATTTAATTCTAAGCATTTTTAAAATTAATTTTCTCTCCTGTTTTTATTCAATATTTAAATTGTATATTTCTTTCCTTTACTCACCATGTGCTGTTTTCAAACTACGGCTCTTAGCGGTCTTGCTCGTCTGCCTTAGCTTGTCCTGTGACACAGAGGGGTAAACTAGGCATTGACACAGTCGTTTTCTGGGCAAGCTTTTGGCCCTGCCAAAATAATTCTCAATTTTTTTCAATCCGATTGTGTTTCTGAAGTCTGGAATTGTTCCTGTGTTTCTGCTATAATGAGACTGGGATCTTTACCTCTATTTTCTTAACAAAACTCCAAACGCTGTTTAGCCTTTAGCCTCTCTCTTTCATTTGACACTTTATTTGCTGAAGCGATTTTCAGTTCTACTTCAACTGAGTAGAAGTTTCAACCTCATTGGGAAGGCGTAGCCTTTAATTTTTAAGAGAACTTGCTTTGTCAGTGCCGATATTCCAGACTTTGTTCTTTTTCTACTTACAGCAGCTCTATGCAATGTTCTCTGGCATACCGTTAACTTTCTTGGTACTGGAATCAAGGTGTTAATTAATTTCTGATCCGCTTTGGACCAATAGTAGCATTAACCCTTTGCACAATTCCATCATGAATCAGCGCTGCTTTCATGGCATCAGTTGGCAAAGGTAATGTCAGAGAAGAAAAATCTGAGGATGGTGTTGCCGGTCCGTCACTGGTGAGCTATCCATTTTATAAAGTCTAATCATTTCTTAAAGCAAAACAATTTATTTTTTTTTATCGTGCCTCTGAACTTTATGTTCTCGCTCACCTGCCATCCTGCCCTGGCACAGCTCCAGCCTTGAGGAATTCTGCTGCTGCAGTCAAACTTCAGATTGTATTTAGTTTTCGTTTTTTGTCTGTGCTTTGGGGCTTAATCTGTACGCTCTTTCCCATCAAATTCCCATCAAATCCAAATGAATTCATCTCTTCGAAGCGTTGCTAGGCAATTTTGTGGCAATAGCACAAAAAATCCAATGTCCAGATTTTTTTGGTAATTTTTCCCTACGTCTGCCGAGCTTTTCCAATGCCTTTTCAGCAAATGCCTGACAAAAGTTTCACAAACACCTGCCTATACATTGGGCTTTAAATCCTGAAGATCTTATGCAGGGATAGACTGGTTTGTGGTGCTTTCCAGTTTCTCGGAAGAGGAGCAGAGTGTAGTTTCCCCACAGCTCAACTGAAGCAAATCCCTTGTTTCCTGTTTCTTTTTTTTTATTTTTTAATTGACTTCCTTGTTAGATCCTCTTCTCCTTCACCTGCTTTAAAGCACACCTTGGGATTTTTCTCTCCTTTGCAGTTTTGGGTTTTTTTTTTCTATTAAACAAGCTAATTGCTGCCTTATGCTGTATTTTGGAGGATGCTTCTTGGAATTTGTGGCATCGAGGATTGTTTCAGGCTAGATTTTTAAACTATGATAACCTCAAAGTCCATGGGTACAATTTTTAGTTAAATACGTCATTTAATAATATATGCCCATTGGTTTTTTCCAGCTTAAAAATACCTTAACATGTAGATCTTTACTACATAAATAAACCAGCTTCGCAATAAACATTAGGGGTTTCCATATAAAGGAAAATAAACCCAGTAAGTGCCTTTAAAGAGGTGGCTGCATAAGAAGAAAAAGGGAGAACTGTGGGCTGCTGGTGGAGAGGAGAGAGCTGCGCTCCAAGACGGCTGGCGAGGGAGAGGCAGAGGTTGAAAAATAAGGAAAAGATGGAAGTTCATTTGCCAGAACGAGTTATGGGCTAACTGGAAGCAGCAAAGCAGCATCATCCGAACGGAAAGGACAAGTGGATTGCTCTGAGGACAAGAGTTTGGAAGATGGAGACTTGAGATAGCTCCACTAAGGAAAAAACACCTGAAGCCACGCTGGGAAAAGAAATCAAAAGAGTGAAACCAGGCAAGGCTTGAGAGGAAAAGCTAAACTATTCCAGTGTTTCAAACGATGAAAAAAGTGACTCGTTTTTCTGCTTTTACTAGAAATCTTTTGTCCTTTTTTTTCCAGAACAGAAGTTCCGCAGGCGTTGCAAGCCGCCGGTCCTGCCGTACAAAGTATGCTCTGTGCTACTATTTGTCTTCCCAACGCCGTGCAGGCACCAAGGGCCGCTTCTGCTCCCATTATTTTTGGTTAGTGAAGTGAGACTATTTGCAGAGTAAGCGTAAGCGCTTTGCTATATTTCCTTGCCAGCTGGGAAGGAAAGGTCACTTTTTCTTGTCTGGATTGGTTTGGGTTTGTTTTGTAGAAGTACGTCTAGAAAATAATTCCTTTTAATTTTTTTCCACTAGTATTCTGGTTCCTCCTCCTCCATCGCTGTCCCCGAGCGCAGGCACCGAGAGTGGGACATGACTGTGTGGTGGTTTTGGCCCCAGCAGTTGTTGGAATGACGTGGTTCTGACTTGACGTGTTTCCTCTGCCAAGATCAACCAGGGAGAAGGGCAAGAGACAACCACACGTGTCTACATGTGTATGGCAAAGCTTTATTGTACATCAGTAAATTCAGCTTTGGTGAGAACTTTGTGCTGCTCATAAGGTGTAGGGCAAGCACACAGCAAGTTATTAAAATGACCTTATTTTTGCAGTGAGGGATTACGATATTCGCACAGAATCAGTGCCTCAGGAACAGGATTCCCACTCTGGAAGAGAACAATATTTTTAGTAATTAGGTAAAATAGTGTTCACGTTTTTAGAAGGGAATTAGCGGTTGAAAAACCAATGGGGAGAAATGTAGGAGGTGGAGGTGGTTGCTGGAAAATCTCTATTTCTAGGGTCCTCAGTGCGTACTCTACCTTCTTGAGCACAGATGATTTTAGATCTTCAGGTGTCCACTATTTACCTGCCTGATTTTTTTAGATTTTAACCACTGACTGCTGTTAGGCCGGCAGTTTTTTTCTTTTCCCCCACTTCAGTGAGCGCAAGGAAGGCGCGATCAGCCCGGCCCTCAGCCTGGCGTCAAGAGTGTCCTCTGCGATGTCCCTGTGGGTAAGGGTGGCCCTCGGCAAGGTGAGGTGCAAGGTATGGACCCCCCAACTCCTGACCCCCCGCCACGTGCATTGGAGCTCCGGTGCCGGGCCAGGGTCGCTGTGAACGCTGCATCTTCACCGCCTGTCTGCTGGGACACCCTGAGGCATTTGACTCACTGTATACGTGCAGGTATTTGGGATTTTTCGGACACCATCACAGCAACTTGGAGCAAGTGCCACCGCGTCGTGCGACGCCCCCGCGCGGTTGCTCTTGCTTTGGACCGAGGGTTCAAATCACCGTTGCAAATGGGCTCCTGGCTTCGGGGAAGTTGGTGTGGTCCATCCCATTTCCCTGCTGCAGGCTGTCAGCCGCTTCCCTGCTTCTGTGCTCCTCCATCGTTCATCCACCCGCCAAATGAGCAGGACGACATGGTGCTGAGGGACACGGTTTAGGGGTGGCTTTGGCGTAGGTTTATGGTTGGACTCGATAATCTTGAAGGCCTCTTCCAACCCAAGTGATTCTATGATTCTATGATACCTACCTACTGATGTAGCGACAGGAGAGCTCCGATCTTGCCGATGGCGCTCCGGGTATCTGCTGTTTAGGTTGGGCGGCGCAGGCACCTGCCTGGGTGTGATTCCGGCTGTAGCCGGGGGCCGTGACAGCAGCAGAACCGGGCAGGCAGCTCCCCAGGCGGGTTCAGAGCGTCCAAACGAGACATGGAAAGCAGACAGTGTGAGTGTTTGCCGTCAGGGCAGGCTCCGGCGCCTTTGCAGGGCTCGCTTCCCCCAGGTCCGTCTGCTCAGAGCCCGTTACGGGGCCTAGGCGGCCGCGCGCCACCAGTGGGAGGGCCCAACTGGTGCCACCAGTGCTGCCGTGGCGTTCCCAGCGAGATGCGGTGATCGCACCGAGCACGCCGTGTGGGTCAGCTGGGCTGAACGTGGAACAGGCTCCATCCTGGTGGTGGCTGCAGGGGGGAAGCGCCCAAAACCAAGCATGTTGGAAAAAAAAAAGTAAAAATCAAACTAGTTAAAGAGAATAGCAGCACACACAGGGTGATGGAGGGTCCTGACCGCGAGGATAGGTGGGTGCTCAGTTCTGTTTATTATTTTCTGAAGGCAGCGAGGAAAAGAGGACGCAAAGGGGCTGCTGGCACAAGTGTGGTTACCATGTATGAGACTGATAAAAGCCAGATACCATCCTGTGGGGCAGGGAAACAGGGTGGGTTTTTTTTTAAAGGAAATGGGTTTTTTGGGAAGAGCTCGCCGTGCAGTCGCACCGGCGAAGTGCTCAAGGTGTGCGAGGACGAGAGACGGCCTGGCAGCCCGTCCCTGCTCCGGGGGATGAATGCGGGATGCCACGGGGGGATCCTCGTGGTCCGGACGCCCCCGCGGGGCCCAGGAGCCGGCTGCCGCCTCTGTGCCCCCGCCCTGCGCGCCCGAGGGTTGCTTCGGACCGGTGCTCGACGGCTGCGGTGCGGGACGGGGGTGCGGGAGCGGGCGGGGGTCCCGCCGCGGCAGAGGTCGGGCAGGAGCGGGAGGGGGCAGGGGGTCCCGGCCCCGCTGCCCACGGCCGCGCACTGGCGGTTCCGTGACCGAGCGCGCCCCGACGGCACCGCAGCGGCGACCGGGGGGCGCGGGGCGGTTCCGGGGCCGCGTCCCCCCCGC